>CAMDTW010000211.1:85000-87385 GCA_945910005.1 Isoperla grammatica | reverse complement strand
AGCAGGTGATCTCGTGAAACGGCTATTTTATTATTAGAGTAGATCCGAGTGCTTAGAGAAGGTCCAACGAACATACCTAAAGAGTTTTGTCGGCCTAGAGCTTACATTAAATAACCGATAGAGGTGGCCAGCTCAGTGGTAAGACGCGATACTCTATTTCGGGAGGTCGCCATTTCGATTCTGGCCACCGGCAGTTCTGACTGAAGGTTTTTTTCGAGGTTTTCCTCAGCCGTTAAGGCGAATGCTGGGACTGAGCCATACTATCAGCCTTCGGAATATCCTTCCCAACTATCCAAACACCCTAATATAACTAGTAGGTCACCTGAAGAGGGGCACAAAAGGTAAAGGTGGTGTGCACCCTGTAACAGGGATTTCTACAAAAATTATTAATGAATTATTATTATTATTATATTAAATTAAGAAAGAAAGATAGAACAAAGTATAAAAGAATAAAATCCTTATATCATCATAAAATGCACTTGATACATGTCTTATCTGAATCATTTTAGTCATTCGTGTGTTTGAGTTTCTTCTCAAATTTCTGGACAATAAAATGTAAAAAAAAAAATGAATACAAACAATGGTTATATTATAAGAAATACAAATTTACAATTGTGCTAATGTTTTCCTATATTATAGGAGTTTGTTTTGCTGTTGCGTTTTTTTTGTTGCTATTTTATTCAGGTCGGTGTTTCATGTTATGTTATGTATTCTATAGAATATATGGATAGAAAAGAATAGAATAGAATAAATGTTTATTCTTTTGCAAGTTACATGGTACATTGTTAAACTCTTTGTAAAAAGAGGGAATACATTTATAATGAAATTATAACTAGTTACTAGACTATATCTAGACTATATCTAGACTATATCTAGACTATATCTACAACAGGACCGAAGTCTAATTGTAGTGCACAGACTATCATATTATAATGATTGATGAATGATGATGAGAAAGGGAGGAGGGGAAGCCTACCGGCACGTAGCCTACTCCTGACGAAGTGTACCAAGGGGACCATCGGCTTTACGTCCCATCCGAAAGAACGGTGTGTCATAACTTTCACCAGTCATATACGTTCCTCCACCAACCTGGACTGCTTAAGTAGACCTAGCACGTGTAGATCGTAGCCAACGGCTCGGCCGGCTCCCATACGAACATCGAAGTTAAGCAACCTCGGTCTAGGTCAGGAGGTGGATGGGTGACCACTCTCCTCTGAAATACTAGTTACCGTTGGTTAGAGCAGATTGGAGGGTTCGAAAGTTTCGTTCTTCTCGTCAACTGCTCGGCAGTCCAGGTTAGTGGAGGAACCTATATGACTGGTCAAAGTTTCCCTGTCCTTTCGGATGGGACGTAAAGCTGACGGTCCCCTTGGTACTTTTCGACATGAGTAGGCTACGTGCCGGTACCAGGCTTCCCCTCCTATTTTCCTCATTATTATTCATCAATCATCACTCATCAGGCTAAAGAGGGCATTGTGCCTACACTGCCCTAAATTACGATATAGTAGTACTGTAGTTGATTGTATAGTACATTTCATCACTCTACCTACATAGTAGTTGAAAATAACGAGTTTATAGTGACATTTCTCTTTTCAAAGTTTAAAGTTCAGTTTTTTTTTCTCTCTTGAAATATAGATCTTTCATTGGTTATCGTCGCTCACTCGTCGATGATGTTCGGAGCCTACAGGGTTGGTATTATTGCCGCTTTGTATTAAAGTCTTTCACTGAAAATCAGTCTTCTTACTGAGTATGTTGACTCTATAAATACGAATTTATTTTTGTTTGTTTCTTTTTTACAATATTATTGTGTACTGCAAGTAGACGGTGATATTACAATAATTAGTGTACATTTAATTTGTCATAAGATTCTCAAGTAATTGAACATGTTCTGCACAGTTTCTATAGACATGTAGCTTGGCTTGTTCCATTCTTATAAAGTCCTACTTAAATACGTATGACCATTCCATAAACGCGTCACACAGAGGTTTTTCTTGTCTCTATCCCAATTCCAAATGCACGCCGGCAAAATGCGAACTAACAGAAACTGTTTTTTATTGCTGGAGACTAATGCTGTCAATCATCCCCTTATTTGGCAAAGCTTTTAACTTCTAACATAGCAAAGACAGCTCCAAATTACATGGATGGAGCTTCGGCCATGAATATTCAGTAATAGCCATTCTCATAATGGGTTTGTAAGAAAACTAGTAAAATAGCAGTTTCATTTAGTGATGGTCATTTTTCTTGAACAAAAGATAATAACGGTATGGCCAATCCTTTAAAAATTTATAAAATAACCGAATCCTGAGCCCCCGTCTCCGCTATTGTCAAGCGGGTAGTTTTTGTTATTTGAACAGAAATCACTGGCGGTAACTTTTTTAAAACTGT
>CAMDTW010000211.1:22500-80000 GCA_945910005.1 Isoperla grammatica | reverse complement strand
ATGGGTAGATGGGATTCGAACCCTGTCTTTGTGATAGGAACTCTGTGGGCATCTATATTCCACCACCGCACCAGGTGGGATGCGAACCCCGATGCATCGTGTTGTGCTAGCTTCACGTACGAACAGTCCGTTCCGTTCGATCCCCGGCAATGTAATGACAAGATTGTGTTTCACGCAGCAAGACCCGGTGTGCGAAGTAAACACGCGTGATATGTTGCAATCACGTCACCGCTATGTCCATCTTATTGTGGTGTGTGAGAGAGAAAGTGAGAGACGGAGAGAGAGATAGGCGCAATGATGTAAACACCATTAAGCTACGAGTGCGAGAGATGGCAATAAGCCAATATTGAGATGTTATTATTACCGTATGTCAAAAGATTTACAAGTTCTACGCGCCTTTATAGCGGACGATATTCGAGACCACGTTCGTGGCGGGAATCGAACCCGAGTCTCGTGGCAGTCAACCCCCAATAGAGTTGTGATACAGCACATAATGTACATGCCAGTATTCTATATAATGGGAATGCGAGTAAGAAAGGTATAAATAATAAATTTAAAAAAAAAATAGAATACATTATTCATACCTATTTATTACTAAGATTATTTCAGTAGTGATGCATTGAAAGTGGTGATAATTGTAGAAGTGTTTACAGTATAGTTGTTTATCAAGCGGGCCGAGTCCGCATGAGCTGGACTGAGTCCGCACTTAATTTGTCTGATAAACACGTCAGCTCGAACTTATTCCAGTTCGGCAACGACACCGCACTGGCTCGCTTTACCCGAGCTGACTGACTTGAATAGAGTATATTAGTGTGACGTCACGATTCCCGTGTCAACCAATGACGAACCGTATTTGTGACTCCAAACAATCATGACAGTTGACAGATAGTTTTGTTTTTGCAAACATTGTAGCGAGGGTTATCCGTTCAGATATTTCGTTTTCCTTAACACGAAACAGTGAAAAAGAAGTTGATTAAAATGATAAGTCAAGTATTGTAATGATACATACTACGTTAAATAATAGCTACGTTTCAGGAAAGTTGTTTAGAGTCAGATAGCTCGTCCGCCATTTAATCTGACGTCATACGGTCTATGACTAATAGGTTGTATACTATGGTATGTGTCTGACGGACGTGTGTCTGACGGACGTGTGTCTGATGGACGTGTGTCTTGCGGACGTGTGTCTGACGGACGCGTGTCTGACGGACGCGTGTCTGGCGGACGCGTGTCTGACGGACGTGTGTCTTGCGGACGTGTGTCTGACGGACGCGTGTCTGACAGACGCGTGTCTGACGGACGCGTGTCTGACGGACGTGTGTCTTGCGGACGTGTGTCTGACGGACGTGTGTCTGACGGACGCGTGTCTGACGGACGTGTGTCTGACGGACACGTGTCTGACGGACGCGTGTCTGACGGACGCGTGTCTGACGGACGCGTGTCTGACGGACGTGTGTCTGACGGACGTGTGTCTGACGGACGCGTGTCTGACGGACGCGTGTCTGACGGACGTGTGTCTTGCGGACGTGTGTCTGACGGACGTGTGTCTGACGGACGCGTGTCTGACGGACGTGTGTCTGACGGACGCGTGTCTGACGGACGCGTGTCTGACGGACGCGTGTCTGACGGACGTGTGTCTGACGGACGTGTGTCTGACGGACGTGTGTCTGACGGACGCGTGTCTGACGGACGCGTGTCTGACGGACGTGTGTCTGACGGACGTGTGTCTGACGGACGTGTGTCTGACGGACGCGTGTCTGACGGACGCGTGTCTGACGGACGCGTGTCTGACGGACGCGTGTCTGACGGACGCGTGTCTGACGGACGTGTGTCTGACGGACGTGTGTCTGACGGACGCGTGTCTGACGGACGCGTGTCTGACGGACGCGTGTCTGACGGACGTGTGTCTGACGGACGAGTGTCTGACGGACGCGTGTCTGACGGACGTGTGTCTGACGGACGCGTGTCTGACGGACGTGTGTCTGACGGACGCGTGTCTGACGGACGTGTGTCTGACGGACGCGTGTCTGACGGACGCGTGTCTGACGGACGCGTGTCTGACGGACGTGTGTCTGACGGACGTGTGTCTGACGGACGTGTGTCTGGTGGACGTGTGTCTGACCGACGTGTGTCTGACGGACGTGTGTCTGACGGACGTGTGTCTGGTGGACGTGTGTCTGACGGACGCGTGTCTGACGGACGCGTGTCTGACGGACACGTGTCTGACGGACGTGTGTCTGACGGACGTGTGTCTGACGGACGTGTGTCTGACGGACGTGTGTCTGGTGGACGTGTGTCTGACGGACGTGTGTCTGACGGACGTGTGTCCGACGGACGTGTGTCTGGTGGACGTGTGTCTGACGGACGTGTGTCTGACGGACGTGTGTCTGGCGGACGTGTGTCTGGCGGACGTGTGTCTGACGGACGTGTGTCTGACGGACGTGTGTCTGGCGGACGTGTGTCTGGCGGACGTGTGTCTGGCGGACGTGTGTCTGGTGGACGTGTGTCTGACGGACGTGTGTCTGACGGACGTGTGTCTGACGGACGTGTGTCTGGCGGCCGTGTGTCTGGCGGACGTGTGTCTGACGGACGTGTGTCTGACGGACGTGTGTCTGACGGACGTGTGTCTGACGGACGTGTGTCTGACGGAAGTGTGTCTGACGGACGTGTGTCTGGCGGACGTGTGTATGTCGGACGTGTGTCTGACGGACGTGTGTCTGACGGACGTGTGTCTGACTGACGTGTGTCTGACGGACGTGTGTCTGGTGGACGTGTGTCTGACGGACGTGTGTCTGACGGACGTGTGCCTGGCGGACGTGTGTATGTCGGACGTGTGTCTGACGGACGTGTGTCTGACTGACGTGTGTCTGACGGACGTGTGTCTGACGGACGTGTGTCTGGCGGACATGTGTCTGGCGGACGTGTGTCTGACGGACGTGAGTCTGACGGACGTGTGTCTGACGGACGTGTGTCTGGCGGACGTGTTTCTGACGGACGTGTGTCTGGCGGACGTGTGTCTGACGGACGTGAGTCTGACGGACGTGTGTCTGACGGACGTGTGTCTGGCGGACGTGTGTCTGACGGACGTGTGTCTGACGGACGTGTGTCTGGTGGACGTGTGTCTGACGGACGTGAGTCTGGCGGACGTGTGTCTGGCGGACGTGTGTCTGACGGACGTGTGTCTGACGGACGTGTGTCTGGTGGACGTGTGTCTGACGGACGTGTTTCTGACGGACGTGTGTATGTCGGACGTGTGTCTGGCGGACGTGTGTCTGACGGACGTGTGTCTGACGGACGCGTGTCGGACGGACGTGTGTCTGGCGGACGTGTGTCTGACGGACGTGTTTCTGGCGGACGTATGTCTGGCGGACGTGTGTCTGACGGACGTGTGTCTGACGGACGTGTGTCTGACGGACGCGTGTCGGACGGACGTGTGTCTGACGGACGTGTGTCTGACGGACGTGTGTCTGGCGGACGTGTGTCCATCTTCCTCAAAACCGAGGCAGCTCTTGATACGCTTATTCAGGACAGCTTCATTACCATCTAGGACAACTACGAACACCTATTCGAAAATATTTCTTATCTGCAACCACAATCATACTTTTCTAATGTTTTCCCCTTCATTACCAATGCTATGTTGAATTTAAAACTTTCACAGTATAATACTCTGCTAAGCAATCTCCTTTTCTGCACCATTGATGAGTAAACAACTGTTTGTCTATATGCCTGTATGCCTTGTCTTTCTGTCCTCTGTCTCTCTGTCTGTCTCTCTTTTCCCCCCTCACTCTCATAAACTCGCACTTCCTTATTGAATTCAAGAAAATAAAAATCCAACCACGACGGGAATCGAACCAGGGTTTCCCAATTTGTCTGGGCGTTTTGACCATTTGGCCACCTGGGTTAAATTCCCAGTGAGGGTTTTTTCTTTATGGAATTCAAAACAATAATCATCCACGAGCGAATGTACCGTTACTTGAATATTTTTAATCTTGAATATTATTTGGCTTATATTGTGTATATACAGACGTGTCTGGCGTTGCGACCACGATATATTGAATGTATGGTATGAATGCGGTCAAACCATAAACCTGTGCAACATCATACGTGCGTAATAACAACAAGAGCAACAACATAACAATTTCAAGAGCAAAAATACGTAAACTCTTATTTTGTTATTTATTATTATAATCAATAGATTGCTTAGCTATCAACTTATTATACACTCAATACACAAAATCGTTAATTTTAAAGCTAACAGAACGATTCAAACATAGAAACGGGTTAGTTTTTACGAACAAATCCAAATAGTTTGTTAAATTTGCGAAATATTGAATCTGGCACTCTTTAATATGTAACTGTAGAAAATCACCTTATGAATAGGCGACATTTGACTGGTGAGCTTTATGGGTAGCGTATAGAGCTCATTATCTCCGCTACCTGGACAAAGGTCGCGCTACGTCTGTCAGCGTCTGTGAACAATTAGGAGTCAGTAAAATGGCCTCTGTTGACGAAAACGCCGCCACGTCTCGCGCTCACTTCCCGGAGTGAAAAGAAGTGTAGGTGTTTTATGTTTGTGCTTGGCTGTACTTGTATTGGAATAGAATCGTGTCTATGAATAAAACGTCCGAATTCCGAAAATTTTGAGCTTACTCTCGGTTGGTCTGGCCGATTTAGACCATTCTGCTGAATTTGGGGGGATAGCTGACCGTCTATAAGTTATTTACACAATCATGGTTCAATGCTACCCAGCACATCAAGTATGACGTCACGTCTACCACGCGGGCCGCGATAAGCGTAATCAGTCTAGCAGGGACAGACGCGCGCAGCTAGCCCGAACTGGAACGGATGCGGCTAATAATAACCGAAGCCTGGACTTTGATTACGGTGGAGGAAACACACCAGCTCGGCGATCGAGCGTCGTAGTCCTTCGAACCCAATGAGTCTCTGACTAGAGCAATGCTGCATCCATCCGGGAGTCGAACCGACGACCCCTCGCTCCCCGTCCACACCTTCCATGTGATCACACACTGGCCCAGGAGGCATTCAGGGTGCAAACCCCTTCACTCAGTGTACAATACACCCTTTCAGTGTAAACGTAGACTGTCACTGCATCCCACACTACTACAAACTAAACTTATAACCACTAAACTACTATTTTTTATTCTTTATAGTTTATTTTATTTATTTCCCACAATTTCGGCTACTTGACATTTTTAGTGGAGGCTGCCGGATCCAATTTATCTTATGATAAATTGGTTTAATACATTGGTTTAATACATACCATATTTAGTAGAGGCTGCCGGATCCAATTTGTCTTATGACAAATTGTTTTAATACATACCATATTTAGTAGAGGCTGCCGGATTCAATTTGTCTTATGACAAATTGTTTTAATACATACCATATTTGGCGGAGGCTGCCGGATCCAATTTGTCTTATGACAAATTGGTTTAATACATTAAATATTTGGTAAAGGCTGCCGGATCCAATTTGTCTTATGACAAATTGGTTTAATACATTAAATATTTAGTAGAGGCTGCCGGATCAAACTTGTTTTATGACAAATTGGTTTCTGTGACAATTTGTTCTCTTATAACTTAAGTCGCTATAGTTTTGTTCATGGCACGCAAGGATCTGGATACTCTCTTATCTTGTTGGATTACTTCCAACCCGCAGATGTCTCGCCTTACTGTTTATGTTATCTCCTCGGCCGGGCGGCCATCATACATTCTTTGACTGTATGTGCTGACACTGAAGCTTCCTGCTCGCTTCTCTGATGTCTTGATGGTTTCGTAGCTTCATGCTACGTCGAGGTTTGCTGCTTTAGGACCCATTCCATCTAGCAGAGCCCCGTTCGGGGTGAGCGGCTCACACACCGCTTTCCTTATTTAAAATTAGTTACACAATAACTTTCGACTGACTACTGAGTATTAGTTATTGCGTCACCTTGGCCCTCGTTACGTAGGATGCGCTATCTTGTTTCCAAGTTGAGGGGGGAGGGGGGGGGGACGCCTTCCCCTCATCTGAAACCACGGCGAGAGCATTCTATGTAAATCCATCATCAGCGCATCGATGAACCCTTACTTGTCTGTCATGTTGTTTCTGGTCTTTCACCCTACCCAGCGATCTTGGGTTCGAACCCCATTCGTTTTGTTTCAGTCTTGGTGATTTATGCGTGCATTACTTCAAGTCCGTTGTCACGTGTGTTGCACGTGGGTGTATATCACTTGCAGGGTTGCGCTCGCGTCATCGCTTTCATGCACTAGAGACATTGCAGCTGTTTCAATGTCATCCCATCTTATAATAACAGCTCTCAATGTGTTGCACGTGGGTGTATATCACTTGCAGGGTTGCGCTCGCGTCATCGCTTTCATGCACTAGAGACATTGCAGCTGTTTCAATGTCATCCCGTCTCATGATAACAGCTCTCAATGTGTTGCACGTGGGTGTATATCACTTGCAGGGTTGCGCTCGCGTCATCGCTTTCATGCACTAGAGACATTGCAGCGGTTTCAATGTCATCCCGACTTATAATAACAGCTCTCAATGTGTTGCACGTGGGTGTATATCACTTGCAGGGTTGCGCTCGCGTCATCGCTTTCATGCACTAGAGACATTGCAGCTGTTTCAATGTCATCCCGTCTCATGATAACAGCTCTCAATGTGTTGCACGAGGGTGTATATCACTTGCAGGGTTGCGCTCGCGTCATCGCTTTCATGCACTAAAGACATTGCAGCTGTTTCAATGTCATCCCGTCTCATGATAACAGCTCTCAATGTGTTGCACGTGGGTGTATATCACTTGCAAGGTTGCGCTCGCGTCATCACTTTCATGCACTAGAGACATTGCAGCTGTTTCAATGTCATCCGGTCTCATGATAACAGCTCTCAATGTGTTGCACGTGGGTGTATATCACTTGCAGGGTTGCGCTCGCGTCATCGCTTTCATGCACTAGAGACATTGCAGCTGTTTCAATGTGGTCCCGTCTCATGATAACAGCTCTCAATGTGTTGCACGTGGGTGTATATCACTTGCAGGGTTGCGCTCGCGTCATTGCTTTCATGCACCAGAGACATTGCAGCTGTTTCAATGTCATCCCGTCTCATGATAACAGCTCTCAATATGTTGCACGTGGGTGTATATCACTTGCAGGGTTGCGCTCGCGTCATCGCTTTCATGCACTAGAGACATTGCAGCTGTTTCAATGTCATCCCGTCCATGATAACAGCTCTCAATGTGTTGCACGTGGGTGTATATCACTTGCAGGGTTGCGCTCGCGTCATCGCTTTCATGCACTAGAGACATTGCAGCTGTTTCAATGTGGTCCCGTCTCATGATAACAGCTCTCAATGTGTTGCACGTGGGTGTATATCACTTGCAGGGTTGCGCTCGCGTCATCGCTTTCATGCACTAGAGACATTGCAGCTGTTTCAATGTCATCCCGTCTCATGATAACAGCTCTCAATGTGTTGCACGTGGGTGTATATCACTTGCAGGGTTGCGCTCGCGTCATCGCTTTCATGCACTAGAGACATTGCAGCGGTTTCAATGTCATCCCGTCTCATGATAACAGCTCTCAATGTGTTGCACGTGGGTGTATATCACTTGCAGGGTTGCGCTCGCGTCATCGCTTTCATGCACTAGAGACATTGCAGCGGTTTCAATGTCATCCCGTCTTATAATAACAGCTCTCAATGTGTTGCACGTGGGTGTATATCACTTGCAGGGTTGCGCTCGCGTCATCGCTTTCATGCACTAGAGACATTGCAGCTGTTTCAATGTCATCTCGTCTCATGATAACAGCTCTCAATGTGTTGCACGTGGGGGTATATCACTTGCAGGGTTGCGCTCGCGTCATCGCTTTCATGCACTAGAGACATTGCAGCTGTTTCAATGTCATCCCGTCTCATGATAACAGCCCTCAATGTGTTGCACGTGGGTGTATATCACTTGCAGGGTTGCGCTCGCGTCATGGCTTTCATGCAATAGAGACATTGCAGCTGTTTCAATGTCATCCCGTCTCATGATAACAGCTCTCAATGTGTTGCACGTGGGTGTATATCACTTGCAGGGTTGCGCTCGCGTCATGGCTTTCATGCACTAGAGACATTGCAGCTGTTTCAATGTCATCCCGTCTCATGATAACAGCTCTCAATGTGTTGCACGTGGGTGTATATCACTTGCAGGGTTGCGCTCGCGTCATGGCTTTCATGCACTAGAGACATTGCAGCTGTTTCAATGTCATCCCGTCTCATGATAACAGCTCTCAATGTGTTGCACGTGGGTGTATATCACTTGCAGGGTTGCGCTCGCGTCATCGCTTTCAAGCACTAGAGACATTGCAGCTGTTTCAATGTCATCCCGTCTCATGATAACAGCTCTCAATGTGTTGCACGTGAGTGTATATCACTTGCAGGGTTGCGCTCGCGTCATGGCTTTCATGCACTAGAGACATTGCAGCTGTTTCAATGTCATCCCGTCTCATGATAACAGCTCTCAATGTGTTGCACGTGGGTGTATATCACTTGCAGGGTTGCGCTCGCGTCATCGCTTTCAAGCACTAGAGACATTGCAGCTGTTTCAATGTCATCCCGTATCATGATAACAGCTTTCAATGTGTTGCACGTGGGTGTATATCACTTGCAGGGTTGCGCTCGCGTCATGGCTTTCATGCACTAGAGACATTGCAGCTGTTTCAATGTCATCCCGTCTCATGATAACAGCTCTCAATGTGTTGCACGTGGGTGTATATCACTTGCAGGGTTGCGCTCGCGTCATCGCTTTCATGCACTAGAGACATTGCAGCTGTTTCAATGTCATCCCGTCTCATGATAACAGCTCTCAATGTGTTGCACGTGGGTGTATATCACTTGCAGGGTTGCGCTCGCGTCATCGCTTTCATGCACTAGAGACATTGCAGCTGTTTCAATGTCATCCCGTCTCATGATAACAGCTCTCAATGTGTTGCACGTGGGTGTATATCACTTGCAGTTTGTAACAACAGTTGCCAAGATCATTCTATTATCGTGTGTAACATAGAGATCGCCATTCACCAGGAATATGTATCCAAGTATTTTGCTAACCGAGGAGAAAGATACTCCACAACAGCAATTTTTTGAACACCCGTATTTCTCAAGTGGTTTTAATGCGTTTTAGAAGCCACGATAGAAGAAACGTTCAACAAAAGAAGTTACTAAACTCGGTAACAACCGTTCTCTGGACCAAGCTATGTGACTTCCCCTCGAATTCTATTCCCCCACCACCGCGCCAGCCCGACCGCAACTCGAGGCTCGGTAGTCATTATCGAACTAATTGATCTCTATTGTGTGCATCAAAACAACAACTCACTAGAAGTGAAAAGTGCATTTTTTATCGGTGCTTCTTAACTACCCCAATTACACCAGATTCAGGAAAAGCTTGAATTTTTATGAAAGTGGTGTTTTGAATTTCGTTTCTAGGACAAAAACGAAGTGTTTCACGGAGTCACTGACGTAAACAACATTCATCGCATAGCCTGAGTAAAGTGAATAAAATATAAAAAAAATTATGTTCATAATACTAAAGTTAACTCAATCGACAACAAACAAATAAACAAAGCTCGTTTCATCATTAAACAACAAAACAAACTGAAAGATGGATGTCAAATAAAGAAAAATAAACAATAATTGATTACCTGTACATTCAAGCACGCTCCGTGTTCTGCTGTTCTCCGTCATAATACATACAACATATTATTATCACGCACGGGCACTGTTCTCCGTCGTAATAAATACAACATACTATTATCACGCACGGGCACTGTTCTCCGTCGTAATAAATACAACATACTAGTCTATTATCACGCACGGGCACTGTTCTCCGTCGTAATAAATACAACATACTGTTATCACGCACGGGCACTGTTCTCCGTCGTAATAAATACAACATACTATTATCACGCACGGGCACTGTTCTCCGTCGTAATAAATACAACATACTATTATCACGCACGGGCACTGTTCTCCGTCGTAATAAATACAACATACTGTTATCACGCACGGGCACTGTTCTCCGTCGTAATAAATACAACATACTATTATCACGCATACTATTTTTACTTATGTATCATTATAATAAGAAAACGCTCTGTGTGACGCGTTGATAAGCGAGCGGGTTCATATCTACGAATTTTCTGGCAAAAAGCTAATAAAAACAACGTTTAACAACAATACAATAATACGCATTGGACATTTTTCTATGGCTATTATACTTCCCGACATTGTTGAATGCTGTGCAATGTACATTGCTAAGAATTTTTGTTGTCATTTTGTCTAGAGGTTTCTACGCGGTCCGCCACAGTTACTAACACTTTTTGACAGCAATGCAAATGTTATTTTTTACCTCAAATTCTTATTAGATCGCGGTTAAATTAGTATATTCGTGACCGGACAAACATTTACTATACCTCACATTTTGACGTTACTGTGTTTCGAGTAACTTTGGTGTCACTTTGCCTTTGCCAATACTCATTAGATCGCCATAAACTGAACATATTCGTGTTCGGGAAAATCTTTATAGAAATATGGCTTTATTTCCATTTTGCCTTTATTTTGTTTCAGAAAAATATTAAAGATTAACTATGGAGTAACTTTGTAACTTTTTGAACGATGTTGTAACAAAACCACACATCTTCAATCCACATCGAGTCTTGTGGATGGTCTAAATTTCAACTAAACAGACTTTCCGGTCGACCGCTATCGACAAAGATAATATTGATACAAAATATCACATGAAAAAAATACTTTTTTAAACAACGCTTATATTTAAATGTACTAAAAAGTAAAAAATAAATTTTGTCCCGACAAGTCTTTGCCTTACTAGGAAAATAAAAGCGTTGGGCGCTTTCCCACCATGAACAACCAAATTCTGTAATCTGTATCAATACCGTAAGCGCCCAACGCTTTTATTTTCCGAGTAAGGCAAAGACTTGTCGGGACAAAATTTATTTTTTACTTTTTAGTACATTTAAATATAAGCGTTGTTTAAAAAAGTATTTTTTTCATGTAATATTATTTTATACTTTTTAGTCTTAACGAATGTTGTAATGTTGTAACAGTAGTTGCGCTGGCACCAACTCCATCCGATCAACTGTGAGGTCGAACCACACGATAGGAACGCAACTATGCGTACATGGTGAATGACACCGCACGGGGTTGAACTTGCAAGTGGAGCCTGTTGAGCGTTGTCGCCGCATAGCAAAAGAAAATAGCATAATTTCTTATGCTTTCATCGCGGATATTTGAGTCCCGGACAACCAGCGGGTGTGTAAATCCGATGCCTGCATCTGGTTAGCCCATCCTCACTATAGCTGTGACCAATTTCCCATATGAAGCTTTGTTTGATTAATTATTATTAATTAATTGATAAACCTAGTGAATGTAATACATTAATTCATGTATTGTCATCAAAAATATACGCCTGTGTGAAAACTTTCAGCTCGATCAGACGTCGGAAAATGGGTGAATTATCGATTCCCATATAAAACGTTGATTCATTAATTATGATGGTTTAATTAACTATTTACTAAATATGACAATTGATTCATATATTGTCATTAAGAATACGAATGTGTGGAAAATTTCAGCTCGATCTGACATTTAGAAGTAGGTGAAATATCGATTATAAGATTCCGTCCAGACAGACAAACACATGAAGCTAATATAAGCGTTGTAAAAAACAATCAAACAGAAAGAGTGCCATAAACGTCTAATATATACGCTCGCTTCACTCGCTTAGTTATTTCTCATAGAGTGGAATACAGATGATTTTTTAGTTTCTTTAGTTATTGCGCCTTGGCCGAAGCTTTGAGCGCAGATAACGGAATCCGCTGTCTGTGCTTTGAGTATAAGACCACTAACCTTGGGTAGAGCTACAACGCCAGTACCAGTTTGTCCACCGCCTCGTACAGCCTCACTTACACTTGTTGGCTAGAAGATCACCGCGCATGCTTGGCGAGATTATACTACCCGACTACCATACGTTTACCGGTATGACGTAGCAGTTTGTCCACCGCCTCGTACAGCCTCACTTACGCTTGTTGGCTAGTAGAAGATCACCGCGCATGCTTGGCGAGATTATACTACCCGACTACCATACGTTGACCGGTATGACGTGGCAGTTTGTCCACCGCCTCGTACAGCCTCACTTACGCTTGTTGGCTAGTAGAAGATCACCGCGCATGCTTGGCGAGATTATACTACCCGACTACCATACGTTGACCGGTATGACGTAACAGTTTGTCCACCGCTTCGTACAACCTTACTTACGCTTGTTGGTTAGTAGAAGATCACCGCGCATGCTTGGCGAGATTATACTACCCGACTACCATACGTTGACCCGATACGACGTGGTAGCCAAACAACCACTAACGTTGGTTCTCTGCCCTGAGTTTATACTCAAAGGTCGATGGTCTCGAGATGAAAAAAGTTGTTATTCTCGAACGCAAATATTGATGGAGGCAAATAACACTATCAATGTCATAGGTCAATGACGTACATCATTTATCTATTTATTTTATTATAATTAAGCACAGTGTAGGGCACAAGGCCCTCTTTAGCCTGATGAGTGATAATTGATGAATAATAATGTGGAAGGGAGGAGGGGATACCTGGAACTGGCACGTAACCTACTCCTGTTAATTAGTACAAAGGGCACCATCGGCTTTACGTCCCATTCGAAAGGACGGCGTAACTTTGACCAGTCATATAGGTTCCACCACTAACCTGGTCTGCCGAGCAGTTGACGAGAAGAACGAAGCTGTTACACAAGCTTTCGAACCCTCCAATCCGCTCTAACCAACGGCAACTAGAGTTTCAGAGGAGAGTGGTCATCCATCCACCTCCTGACCTAGCCCGAGGTTGCTTAACTTCGGTGTTCGTATGGGAACCGGCTAAATAACAGACTGTCAATGGAAAGAAATGAATCATAACAAAATCTCATAATGTTATAGTATGAAGTTGAAACGATATTTCATTTGGAACGTACGTTAGCAGTGGCACCGTTGAGTGAGTAATATAGGGTAGAGATTCGCAACGCAATCAGCAGTTTGTCTACCGCCTTTTACTGCCCAACATGGTTTAGCTGGGTGTAGAAGTGTGTGTGTGTGTGTGTGCGTGTGCGTGTGCGTGTGCGTGTGCGTGTGCGTGTGCGTGTGCGTGTGCGTGTGCGTGTGCGTGTGCGTGTGCGTGTGCGTGTGCGTGTGCGTGTGCGTGTGCGTGTGCGTGTGCGTGTGCGTGTGCGTGTGCGTGTGTTCGTGTGTAGTCACGCCAGTGATACACAGCTCTAGTCGGTGGGCACATACTAGCAATATAATCTGTGTTTATTCAAATAGGCTGGTCTGAGAGCCGCGCAGGACGAATAAAGGTCATTGCCACTGATAAGAGATAAGCGACGGAGATGCAGTACTACACTTGGACTATGACAATTCAGATTTATGTTAGGCCTAGACACACAGATAATTATTTGGCGTGACTATAGGTTAGCTCCCTGGCAATAGTCCTGTGCCTACACTTTTGCCTTTTTTATTATTACTATCGTATTTAATTCTAGCTTCATGGCCTAGACGTATGTAGGATTTTCGTGTCTTGCTACCATACACCATTTTAAATTGTGCCAAATGAATATCAAATCCCTTGTGCGCAGGGCCGGTTTCAGAATATTTTCTTGTGTCCGCGAGCAGTGAAAATGCCACCTATATGTACTTTTCACTTGTATGTACTTGCGTTGGCCACAAGGGGTCTGGGGCGATGCCCCAGCCGCCGGAAATGGGACATTTTTGTATGCTTTTTTCCTTCAAGATAGCCTGTAGAGAGATCTGAGACCGGATGGGTAGGATTAAAGTGAGTAACAAAACATGCAATTTTGTTTGATAAATAAATAAAAAATAGTTTAAAATAGAAACATAACTAATGATGAGTTAATTAGATTCAATGCTGTTCGTACTATTATGTTTACAATTTTTTTTATTATCAAACATAAAAAACAACTTACGTAGCGTTAGTGAAGTACGGGCGGGAATATTCCCGGGAATATTTCCCGATCCCATATAAATTCCCAAAAGTAGGAAATTTATGTTTTTCTTTTAATAAAATCAATTCCCAAATGAATGTATTCATTCCAGGTCATTATACATAAGTAGTAGGCTTAGGCCTACAACAAACCCGCTAGATATTCGGTGGAGGGAGGTGCTGTGTGATTGTGATTATACCTGCAGGTGGGTGATGTGTGTTTTGCAGTTCACGGGTGTCGCGATTGTCCTCGTTGGAGGGAGGTGACGGCTAGTGTGTCTTCATTGATATCGCGTCGTCACGCTTAGCCTCCCTGCGTGGTAAGGCGGTTTCCTCATGGCTGTATGGTTGCATGTGTTTCTTGTATGAATCTTTAATTTTTGCTTGTTTGTCTGTTTCCTTATAGTAAGTTCGTTTCCTTATTGCTGATACGTGGATCTGGCTCTGTGCCCAATCACGTGGCGTTATTGTAACATTTGTTGTGTTATGTGGAATGAGTGCTTCGTAGCAGAATAGTGTTGTTACGCAAGTATGTTGTCCATTGCTGTCAGTGATTACGGATTGCTGAGTTGCTGATAGTGAAGTCCCTTTTCGTAATGGGAAAAGGGGGGTTCGATTTTTTGACTGCCCTGTTAGTTTGGATTTCATGAGCTCGGGCGGGTTGCTCGCTACAGCGGCCAGGAGTCTTTACCTCTTTATTGAGGTCATTTGATGCGGCAGGCGGGACCACAAGGGGTTCATTTCAACCTCGTGGGATGTTGTTGTCACTTTGGGGGTGGCTAGTGCTCGGTTGGGACTGTGTAACATTGTCTTTGGTTCGAGGCCCGACGCGAGCTTAGTCGTACCGCGCGCGGACGCTGTCCAGCCGGCTGATGTTCCGTCGGTTGCGATAGTCGAGTTCGTGCGTAGTCAGCATCCATGCCGACTCGGGAGCTGTATACCCTGTGCACGGTTAGATCAGGCACTGCTGTCTGGTGTGGTTGGCGTTGGTTTTCGTTTTGACTCGACTCTCGTAAGTGTGGTTTATTACTGTCGAAATGTCCATAGTGGGTTTAAGGTTATACCTAGGTTATGTTAGCGTTATAGTCTTCAACTACATTGTTGGGCATGCAGTCGTTTTGTTGAAAAGCTAGGTTTATTTTTACAGTTTGTATTTACAAAAGGTTTAAGTTTAGGCTAATTTAGCTTTAGGTTTGTTGGCATTTCGGAGTTTGCCAGACTTGATCGTTGACGCGCGTCGATCAGGTGCGGTGGAATTGATTGGATTCCGACGTAGACGCAATTAGATAATAGTGTTGTTTGTAAGATTGCGGCTCCTAGAATTTAGGAATAAGATTGAATCTTTAATTCTTAAGAAGAGAGTTAGGCGTGTTTAAGTTAAGATTGTTCTACTGTAAGTGGTTTTTCATCTGTTTTAGATGGTTGGTTTGTTGGTCTGCTGGGAATCTACATCCGGTATCCTGAATTCTCTTGATTCAGTTTGATCTCTACTTATAAATGGTTCTCGGATCAAGATTTTCAAGACCTTCTGACTTTCAAGATTCGAAGTGAAGATGGAAGGCGTGTGCGGTTTCCCGGGTTGCTTTTACGTGAAATTTTAATTTTCCCAGATTGCAGTTTCTGATTTTTTGCAATCCTCATTTCGTTTGAGCTGGGATCGTTAAAACATCAGTTTTTTCTTTTTTTTCTTCTTACTTTTTTTTCTTTTTTCTTTTTTTCTTTTTTTTTCTTTTTTCTTTTCTTTCTTCTTTTTTTTCTTCTTTTTCACTTTTATATATATATGTATTAATTTTTTTCCCACAATTTTTTTTTTGTTTCTTCATGTTCTTTCTTATTTGCATACTTCTATTTTTATTTTTTAATATGTTGAATTTCCACTTCATTTGATTTTATTTCATTTGTCAATTATTTTTTCTTGTTCTTGATTATATTTTATATAGTTCAGTAGTTTGTTTTGTTTTTGTTGTTATTGTTATTTATGATTTCATTACTATTCATTGTTTGCATAGCTTAGTTTTATTTAAGGTCCTCCTTTGTAAATCAGTTTTTATAACTGAATAGGATAGACATTAAATAAATAAATAAATAAATAAATAAATAAATAAATAAATAAATAAAATGTGCAGTTTTCTCGATGGTTCTTTTTGTGCATGTGAGTTTCGGTGGTGTCAGTCGTGCATTGGTTGTTGCGTTGCTCACTATACCCGTACGTCATGGACAGTTGGTCGTTTGTCGAGAACTGCAGAATTGGGCAGGTTCCGAGATGGGAGGCGTTGGTGTGCGGCTTGGGTTATGAGCCAGGCGACACCTGCGCAGTCGGAACGTGTGAGGGTGTGGACCAAGGCCCAGGGCGCCCTGTTGGGCACCGAGTTGTTGATTGCGGTACGGGGTTTGTGGGGAGGGGGCAAGGGGACTCCTTCCAGTCAGGAGGCGCAGTAGGCAGCGAGATACCGGTATTGTTGGGAGGGGGCAAGGGGGCTCCTTCCAGTCAGGAGGCGCAGTGGGCAGCGAGATACCGGTATTGTTGGGAGGGGGCAAGGGAGCTCCTTCCAGTCAGGAGGCGCAGTGGGCAGCGAGATACCGGTATTGTTGGGAGGGGGCAAGGGGGCTCCTTCCAGTCAGGAGGCGCAGTGGGCAGCGAGATACCGGTATTGTTGGGAGGGGGCAAGGGGGCTCCTTCCAGTCAGGAGGCGCAGTGGGCAGCGAGATACCGGTATTGTTGGGAGGTGGCAAGGGGGCTCCTTCCAGTCAGGAGGCGCAGTGGGCAGCGAGATACCGGTATTGTTGGGAGGGGGCAAGGGGGCTCCTTCCAGTCAGGAGGCGCAGTGGGCAGCGAGATACCGGTATTGTTGGGAGGGGGCAAGGGGGCTCCTTCCAGTCAGGAGGCGCAGTGGGCAGCGAGATACCGGTATTGTTGGGAGGTGGCAAGGGGGCTCCTTCTAGTCAGGAGGCGCAGTGGGCAGCGAGATACCGGTATTGTTGGGAGGGGGCAAGGGGGCTCCTTCTAGTCAGGAGGCGCAGTGGGCAGCGAGATACCGGTATTGTTGGGAGGGGGCAAGGGGGCTCCTTCCAGTCAGGAGGCGCAGTGGGCAGCGAGATACCGGTATTGTTGGGAGGGGGCATGGGGGCTCTTTCCAGTCAGGAGGCGCAGTGGGCAGCGAGATACTGGTATTGTTGGGAGGAGGCAAGTGGGCTCCTTCCAGTCAGGAGGCGCAGTGGGCAGCGAGATACCGGTATTGTTGGGAGGGGGCAAGGGGGCTCCTTCCAGTCAGGAGGCGCAGTGGGCAGCGAGATACCGGTATTGTTGGGAGGGGGAAAAGGGGCTCCTTCCAGTCAGGAGGCGCAGTGGGCAGCGAGATACCGGTATAGTTAAAAGGGGGCAACGGGGCGTCTTCCATTCAGGAGGCGCAGTGGGCAGCGAGATACCGGTATTGTTGGGAGGGGGCAAGGGGGCTCCTTCCAGTCAGGAGGCGCAGTGGGCAGCGAGATACCGGTATTGTTGGGAGGGGGCAAGGGGGCTCCTTCCAGTCAGGAGGCGCAGTTGGCAGCGAGATACCGGTATTGTTGGGAGGGGGCAAGGGGGCTCCTTCCAGTCAGAAGGCGCACTGGGCAGCGAGATATTCGTCTTGTTGGGAGGGGGCAAGGGGGCTCCTTCCAGTCAGGAGGCGCAGTTGGCAGCGAGATACCGGTATTGTTGGGAGGGGGCAAGGGGGCTCCTTCCAGTCAGGAGGCGCACTGGGCAGCGAGATATTCGTCTTGTTGGGAGGGGGCAAGGGGGCTCCTTCCAGTCAGGAGGCGCAGTGGGCAGCGAGATACCGGTATTGTTGGGAGGGGGCAAGGGGGCTCCTTCCAGTCAGGAGGCACAGTGGGCAGCGAGATATTCGTCTTGTTGGGAGGGGGCAAGGGGGCTCCTTCCAGTCAGGAGGCGCAGTTGGCAGCGAGATACCGGTATTGTTAGGAGGGGGCAAGGGAGCTCCTTCCAGTCAGGAGGCGCAGTGGGCAGCGAGATACTGGTATTGTTGGGAGGGGGCAAGGGGGCTCCTTCCAGTCAGGAGGCGCAGTGGGCAGCGAGATACCGGTATTGTTGGGAGGGGGCAAGGGGGCTCCTTCCAGTCAGGAGGCGCAGTAGGCAGCGGGATACCGGTATTGTTGGGAGGGGGCAAGGGGGCTCCTTCCAGTCAGGAGGTGCAGTGGGCAGCGAGATACTGGTATTGTTGGGAGGGGGCAAGGGGGCTCCTTCCAGTCAGGAGGCGCAGTGGGCAGCGAGATACCGGTATTGTTGGCAGGGGGCAAGGGGGCTCCTTCCAGTCAGGAGGCGCAGTGGGAAGCGAGATACCGGTATTGTTGGGAGGGGGCAAAGGGCCTCCTTTCAGTCAGGAGGCGCAGTGGGCAGCGAGATACCGGTATTATTGGGAGGGGGCAAGGGGGCTCCTTCCAGTCAGGAGGCGCAGTGGGCAGCGAGATACCGGTATTGTTGGTAGGGGGCAAGGGGGCTCCTTCCAGTCAGAAGGCGCAGTGGGCAGCGAGAGACCGGTATTGTTGGGAGGGGGCAAGGGGGCTCCTTCCAGTCAGGAGGCGCAGTGGGCAGCGAGATACCGGTATTGTTGGGAGGGGGCAAGGGGGCTCCTGCCAGTCAGGAGGCGCAGTGGGCAGCGAGATACCGGTATTGTTGGGAGGGGGCAAGGGGGCTCCTGCCAGTCAGGAGGCGCAGTGGGCAGCGAGATACCGGTATTGTTGGGAGGGGGCAAGGGGGCTCCTGCCAGTCAGGAGGCGCAGTGGGCAGCAAGATACCGGTATTTGGCTGCCCAGGGGTATCAGTCATCGCTGGCGTACATTGGGGTTGTCTGTGAGGGCGCGGACCCCTTGACGTACTCTGGGACGTGGCCGACCTGGTTCGATGTGGCGGCTGTGGTTCAGGCGGTTTGTCCATTCAACGCTGCTTCGGACGGTTGTGAGGCGTTGCGGATGCTCGAGTCGCTGGAGGGTGTGTTGGACTCACTACTGTCGGTTCTGGAGATAAGTAGTGGGGAGGATATGTCGTCTCGCAATAGTAGCGTGGTAGGGCGCAACGCGCGAGCGCTTCCATTTCTGGGTGACATGTTCAAAAATCGTTCTTCAAATCCGAGGAGGAGATGCGGGTGTACGTTCGTAACTTGGACCGGGCGCTTCACGACGATCACGAGACCTTAATTAAGGAATGTTACGCTTTAGTTGCGGTCTTATGATGCTGAGTTGGGGTCCACAGTTCGTAGGGGAGGTCAGGCAGGCTCAGTGTAATCTTTCCCTGGCTGTTGCGCAGTTTCAGAATAGCCCTGTGGAGGAGCTGGGTTACGAGGGGTGACTCTTCTAGAGAAGTGTAGCCGCGATAACCCGTAATGTGATCTCCACACGAGCAAGGTCGACAGAGTTGCAAAAACTCGCGGTTTGAAAGTCCACATGTGGCGTGATAAGAGGAGCGCAAAGTCCCGAGTCTCGATCATGACCACTGGAGGTCGGCAATGACCCAACACGAAGCAACGGTCAACATAACATGCTGTACCAACATTTGAGATCAAGGAGAACCAAGTCTTGTACCATAAAAATCATCCATTTGTCAAGTCAATGCTAATTTTATTTATACGATTAAACTATCACCAAAGTACCTATTTCCATGCCAGCCTCAAATCCTTATCTACTGCCCATTTCACAGGCGCTAACTTAACGAATTCACCGGATTTATGGCAAACATTCACACATTCGAAAGTGCAATCTTTAGTTTTCAGGTGTTTGTGTGTGTATGTGTGTGTGTTTGACGGGCACATACATACATACATACATACATACATACATACATACATACATACATACATACATACATACATACATACATACATACATACATACATACATACATACATACATACATACATGCATACATACATACATACATACATACATACATACATACATACATACATACATACATACATACATACATACATACATACATACATACATACATACATACATACATACATACATAATTACATACATACATACGTACATACATACATACATACATACATACATACATACATACATACATACATACATACATACATACATACATACATACATACATACATACATACATACATACATACATACATACATACATACATACATACATACATACATACATACATACATACATACATACATACATACATACATACATACATACATACATACATACATACATACATACATACATACATACATACATACATACATACATACATACATACATACATACATACATACATACATACATACATACATACATACATACATACATACATACATACATACATACATACATACATACATACATACATACATACATAATTACATACATACATACGTACATACATACATACATACATACATACATACATACATACATA
The DNA here is from genome assembly GCA_945910005.1 of Isoperla grammatica. Taxonomy (NCBI): domain Eukaryota; kingdom Metazoa; phylum Arthropoda; class Insecta; order Plecoptera; family Perlodidae; genus Isoperla; species Isoperla grammatica. The sequence goes on along the minus strand of CAMDTW010000211.1, from coordinate 59,511 downwards.
CATACATACATACATACATACATACATACATACATACATACATACATACATACATACATACATACATACATACATACATACATACATACAAACATACATACATAGATACATACATACATACATACATACATACATACATACATACATACATACATACATAAATACATACATACATACATACATACACACATACATACATACATACATACATACATACATACATACAAACATACATACATACATACATACATACATACATACATACATACATACATACATAAATACATACATACACATACATAAACAAACGTTCATACATACACATAGTACTTTCATTAATGTAATGGTACTGTCCATAATTATTTTTTAGGAAGGTTCTAATTACTGTTTAGTGGTTTGGATGTGAGGATAGAGAAGGCAATGTTGTACAGTTTTCTATTTGTTTCGTTCTGTAATATATTGTATATTGTATTGTTTTATTTTAATATTGTAGTAGTTAACTGTAATTTAGGTTATATCGTTCATTCTTTTTCGTTTCCCCCGGATAAGCTGTCGTTTCGGAATGTAGCTTATTCTTACGTCAGCAGTCCGTAGTGTGTGTAGTTAGTTGCGCTATGCATGCAAGTCAGCTGGTTGCTGGGTTTTTCAATGTTGTCATGGCGAGCTGGCTAGTGTTTTCGCTTCACTCGTGACGACGATTGTTGCGTCGGTTTACGTACGAGGGGCGGCTGTAAATTACTGCAGAGTACCGGTTCTTTTGGGGCTTCCGTTTGGTAGGTGTGACGTCGCAGGGCCTAAAATGTTTTATCACTTCGGTGATAGGGAGAGGTCCAGGGATGCGGGTCATGCATTGGGTGTCTCGTCTTGAGGGAGAGAGGCGCTATGGCATCATTCGGGAGATATTCAGGATCTAAGTGGTGCCTACACGCCGTTTTGGATATGATGCCCCGCGTGATCCAATATGACCCAGCTCAATTACAATGGAAACATAGTAGAACAAGCAAAACGTTATAAGAACCTAGAAATGGGACTTTACACTGTTCCTTGACACCACATAAAATTAAAACGCAATATTTTGAGCCCTGATCAGAGCTCTTCAACAGGCGAAACCACACCGAGTGGTTTCGTCTGTGGTTCAAAAGTGTGGTTTCGCCTGTTGAAGAGCTCTGATCAGGGCACAAAATATCTCGTTTTAATGTTATGTTGTGTCAAGGAACAGTGTACAGTCCTAAACCTAGGTTCTTATAATGACCCAGTTCTTTCGGGGGTTGTGGGACTTGGAGAGGTCACGTGCGAGTCCAAAATGTGGGGTTCTCGTGGTGAGCATAGTACAACGGTACCACTCGGGAGATATCTAGGCTCTGAGTGGTGCCTGCGCATTATGGGGTTGCAGCTCCGCGTGATCTTTTGTGACTTATCTCGTCAGAGATGGGGGGAGGTCACGTGTGAGTCATGCATATTGGAGTTCTCGTTGTGGAAACAGTACAACGGTGCCACTCGGGAGATATCTAGGCTCTGAGTGGTGCCTGCTTATTATGGGGTTGCAGCTCCGCGTGATCTTTTGTGACTTATCTCGACAGAGATGGGGGAAGGTCACGTGTGAGTCATGCATATTGGGGTTCTCGTGGCGGGAACAGTACAACGGTACCACTCGGGAGATATCTAGGCTCTGAGTGGTGTCTGCGCATTATGGGGTTGCAGCTCCGCGTGATCTTTTGTGACTTATCTCGACAGAGATGGGGGAAGGTCACGTGTGAGTCATGCATATTGGGGTTCTCGTTGTGGAAACAGTACAACGGTGCCACTCGGGAGATATCTAGACTCTGAGTGGTGCCTGCGCATTATGGGGTTGCAGCTCCGCGTGATCTGTTATGACTTATCTCGTCAGAGATGGGGGGAGGTCACGTGTGAGTCATGCATATTGGAGTTCTCGTGGTGGGAACAGTGCTACGGTACCACTCGGGAGATATCAAGGCTCTGAGTGGTGTCTGCTTATTATGGGGTTGCAGCTCCACGTGTTCTGTTATGACTTATCTCGTCAGAGATGGGGGGAGGTCACGTGTGAGTCATGCATATTGGAGTTCTCGTGGTGGGAACAGTACAACGGTGCCACTCGGGAGATATCTAGGCTCTGAGTAATGCCTGCTTATTATGGGGTTGCAGCTCCGCGTGATCTTTTGTGACTTATCTCGACAGAGATGGGGGAGGTCACGTGTGAGTCATGCATATTGGAGTTCTCGTGGTGGGAACAGTACAACGGTGCCACTCGGGAGATATCTAGGCTCTGAGTAATGTCTGCTTATTATGGGGTTGCAGCTCCGCGTGATCTTTTGTGACTTATCTCGACAGAGATGGGGGGAGGTCACGTGTGAGTCATGCATGTTAAAGTTCTCGTGGTGGGAACAGTGCTATGGTACCACTCGGCAGACATTTAGACTGCGAGTGTTACCTACGCACAATGGGCCTCGGACCTAATATGACTCATTCCCGTACGGGGAATGGGGAGAGGTCAGGTAGGAGGCAGTAGGTCTCGGTGGTAGAGAGGCTCGGGTTCGACTCCTGACGCTGTATGAGTGTGGGGAGCCGAGCGCGACTACTGGCCGGCGGCTGTAGCCTGTGTAGCCGCGAGGCAAGCCGCGTACGGTCGCAAGTAGCAGCGCTCCGGTGAGCGTTTGCGTAACGATAGTGGGAGGACAGCGAGCTATACTCTCTTCACGTGAGCATCAGGCACTGGGCGCGTGCACGCTGTGTGTGCGGGTAAGTTGTTTGTTAGAGATGAATCGCGGGGAGGTAGCCATTCTTGTAGCAGGCATGTAAAGAAATGTCTTTTGCAAGTACTTTTAGGTATTATTTTAGGATAGGTTTATTTATAGTCTTCAACATTTCGTCATACGTATACGTTTTGTTGAGTGGTTTAGGTAGTTTTATAAATGCACTTATTTGTGAGCATCGGTTAAGTATTAGTTAAGGTGGGCGTTGGACATGCCTGGAATTGTAGCGAGATAGGGAGAGGGAGAACAGAGGCTGTGTTGGCACATACAGTGGGTGGGTTGTTTATTGGGGTATTTTTAGGTGTTGAGAGTTGCGCTTTGGCTGCTGGTGGTGTTGTGAGGTGACACCAGAGGAAAGTGGTGTTTGACAGGTGTCACAATGGGCGATTTGTTTTTACGTTTGGCGTTCGCATTTGTAATGTGGGGAAAAGAGGGGATCGTGAAACGCTATGACGTGAGTCTCGTTGTTCACACCCCCCGGGCTAACGCGTATTATTTCATAATTATTTGTTACGAGTGGATATTCTCTAATTATGAATTCATTTGATAAATCCATTGGTTAATTAATTGTTTTTCCAAATTTTAAGCATGGGCGAAAATTGTTCTGAATTTAGCTATGGCCTAGTAACATGGCGGGTTAGGTGGTCCTTATCGTGGAGGTGATCTAGAGGTTCCCACTACTTTTCCCACTCTAGGCATGGGACGTGCACGCATACGTGGGGGGGGGGGGGGAATAGTCGTTGGGGTTGATCGCTTCTTTATGAAAAATTAAGATAATTCTTGGTTGCTTATTTAATGGATTTCGTAATTTCAAAATTGATTTTCATTGTAGAATTGATCTTGGTTAGCGAGCGGTGTTTTGTATATTATTTCACCTGATTATTAGCAAGGTTTCAAGCTAATATGTTAATTGTTCATTTCAAATTTAGTGTGCACCCACGTTCATTTTGAACGGTTTCTCGGTTATGTTTTCTGCCGTTTGTTTTATGTTCACAGCTGGTTATGCGATAACGGCTGTGACCAAACACACTGCATGTGGATGTGGACATCTAGGCTGGACTGGGTTTTGCCCAAGCCAGATTGTGTCAAAGGTCAATTGATAACGCCTTGCTTTATATACACGCTGGGCTGGCGGTCCAACATTCACTACCTTCTCAGTCTGCACTGAGATATAATCAAAGAAGCTTCGTACTAGGTTTGCAATGTCCAGCAACGTTCTTCTCTACCTGGTGGGCTTCGCCTTCTTGCTGATTGTCCGTAAGTAAAACATACATATTATTATGTATATGTAGCAATAGATACTTATATGAAATATATTTTTTGTAACTTTTCGTGAATTGTGAAATATTTATGTACATTACATACACATATGTTGTCACACAATTGTCAATTATTATTGGGTCATAATCCTATGCCCCTGACATCAAAAGATCGTAAACAAATAAGTGTTGAGCCTCGAGAGAACCCAATGACACCATTAGATGTAAAGTTCTTTCAAAACTATGCAAAACCACTACAATAGTTTGTGAATGATTGTCAGTAAATTGTTTTATATACCGCAACATACTTAAAAATAGCACTGTTTTGCAATTCCCAGATCTTTCGAATTTTTCAACCACAATATAGGCCTATCGCGATACCAGAATATGGACGGTCTGTATTCATAGTCGTCTCCTACCCCTAGGCGCGCCCGTTGTTGCTACGTACGTGTGTTCTATGTGTGAAATAACATGCATGAAACTGATACCTGGCAACAACTGGCGCCCCCAGAGGAAGGGACGTCTATGAGTTGGGTTTTTATTTACTTCGGCTTTTTTAAAATATAATATTCGTTTTTTTAGCATTTGTTAGTTGATTTACTAATTAATAAATCGTTTGTAAATTTACAATGATAACAAATGTTATATTGTCATAATGCCCTGATATCACTGTTGATAAAAAATTCCTATTCTGGTACCTCGAGTTTTGGGTTGATGAGGTTGATAAAGGTTGATAAATTCAAAATGTCTGGTAATACATATTTAGATACATACTCTTTATTTTAACCTAGAAGATATAAAACCAGGGGCAGCAACATGTTGACTTTATAGCTCCTAAAATATATAACAAACTTCTATCAGACAAAATTATTGAGATCCCTTTCAAGATTCAAGTTTAAAGTCAAAAATTGGCTAAGCATATGCGGTGTCCGGTGGTTAATGCGTTCTTATGGGGGCTCAAACATTTTTTTTAGATACTTTTTTTAAATATCTCATTACCGACGGTGTAAATATTACAATATTAGTAGTAGTGGTAGTATCTTTATTAGCATTTTTGCTATTTTACATACATTTCATTTTATACATATTTTACAGTAAAGTTTCAAATATAAGTTGAAAGGATTCATACAATTCTATGCAACTGTCTCGCAATGTACACATTATCAATGGTCAATAGGACATACATAAAATATAGTACAAAACAATCCAACCACATGGTCCATCAAAAATTACACATGGACGGATAGTAATAGCACAATTTTCGTTTTACATACTTTACAAAAACAACAGTAAATGGGACATAAATAAAATTAGTACATTATTCCAATTAAATGGTCATAGCAAAAATTACACATTGAATCTTATACTTTGCCCTTTGGTATGTTATATATTTTACAAAAACAATGGTCAGTATATAAAGTTTTTCCTATCTTAAATCTTATTTTATACTTTATTTAAATCTATTGTATCACTTAGTCCAAAACATCCCAGTAAGTAATACTTTCAGTTTTATTTGGTACAAGTTTATGTGATCTAATACATTTACAACATTCTCATATATTATGCCACCTTCGGGACACGAACTAGTGGACTTGAGGGAGGTGTTAGTCTTGGAATATGACTATAGAAATAAAGAGTTTTAAAAGTTACCCCAGTTAGTGATGTATTATCACATATTTATTTATTTGTGTTATAAAGATATTTATTTATCCCAGAAAGAACTCTTTTCATACGATTTTGCCATTAACTTCCCAGTTTTTATAAGTTTATTGCACTCTATTCTAAAACGTTTAGGATTGTTCTCATTGCGCATACTTATGGGGATTCGATTGAATATTTTTACACCTCTCACAAATATTGAATTCTCCTCTTTTCTGTTGTGTATTCTGTTGACGTTTAAATTCATTGCTCTCCTTGTTTGATATTTGTTTATATTCCCAACCTTGGTTAATTTGTCCCCTAGGTATTTTGACGTAAGACCTTTATATGTTTTGTGAATGAATGAGAGGGTATTAAGTAGTATTCTTTCTTTAACTTGCATCCGTCCTAATGCCTTACACATTTTATGTATGGATGTAGTTCTGTTTACTTTCAATATACCTCTTATTACTTTGTTTTGCAGTTTTTGCAAAATCATGACTTCATTTTGTCCTAATAAAAATAACAATGTGCTACAATAGTCTATGTGGGGAGCAATAATTGCTTTATACAACATTATTTTTGCTTCCATAGGTAAAGATCTGTGTATTCTTAAGAATAAGCCAACTTTTTTGCCATTTTCTTAATAACATACTGTCCATGTTTTTTGAACGTTAATCCGTGATCTATCATTATACCTAGGTGTTTAATTTCATCCACTATCTCAATGTTTTCTCCACCAATTTCTATTTCGATTTGATCCCCAGTTTTCTCATCTTTGATGAACATATTAACATAGCCTTAGTTTTTCCAGATTTGGTTACATTTTATTAACTTCTAGCCAAATTTAAAGTATATTTATATCAGTATTCAGTTTTTCTACCACTTCATTTATCTTTATACCTGAAATTAAAATTTAAGCATCATCTGCATATAAGTGTATTGTTACAAATTGAAGGTTATTGGCAATGTCATCAATGTATATTATAAATAATAATGGGCCACGTTAAGACCCTTGTGGCATTTCAATTATGTCCTCGCGTGTACCTGAGTACCAGCCATTATATTTAACTTTTTGTGTTCGATATGTTTAGTAAGACTCAATCAATTTAGCCACATTACCCCTTATACCTTATCTTTTCAGTTTCTGTAACAATATATCACGTTCTATTGTTTCAAAAGCTTTTTGTAAGTCTAAAAACACAGCCATTTTTACTGTACTCCCAAATTTTTCCCTTAAATTTTCTAATACTAATTCAATAGCAGTTTCACAACTATGATGCCTACGGAACCCAGGTTGTTTTGCAGCAAATATATTATTGGTTTCAAAGAAATTCATCAATTGATCCTTAACCACAGTTTCTAATATTTTCTCAAGTATCGGCAATATATTTATGGGCCTAAAATGTTCCCCATCTATCGCCCTAGGCACTTTAGGCACTGGAATAATAGTAGCCGTTTTGAGGATTGCTGGTACTTCTCCTAACTCTAGTGATAAATTAATTATGTTTGTTAAATACTCTCGTAATACTACATTCGATACCTTCAATACTTTATCAGTGATGCCGTCTTCTCCTGGTCCAACGGCTTTTAGATTTAATATAATTTTGGATACTTCTTGTACACTTACTGAATTAAATTTCTCTAATGCATCATTAGATGTGATTGGCACTGATTCTAACATTTGCGCTTGGGAATGTGTACTTTTTATCTGCGTGTATATGTCTTGTATACTACTGACAAAGTACTCATTAAATTTATTTGACACTTCCTTTCCATACACTTTTTTGTTTTCAAAGGATAAGTCATTTGGACTATCCGAACTCTTGCCTTTGTACAATAAGGATTTCCCATAATTTTTTGGGTACATACTACATATCTGTATTCCTTTATTTTATTTGAGTAAAATTCTGCCTTTTTTTTGTCTTACCATGCTAAGAGATAGATTTCGCTTATGTGTGTAACTAGCCCATAACAGTGGGTTATTTGTTCTTTTTGCTATCCTGAAAGGTAGTTTTTGTCTCCAATTATTCTATTAATTTCATTTTCAAACCATTGATTGTTTATATGGTTATACTTAGTTTTTACAGACATTTTTTGTAGTGGTATGTCTGTATCTATAGTTGCTGGATAAGTTAGTCAAAAGCTCCTGTAACATTTCATTTAAATTTGTACCCTGTTCATTTACACTCCAACTTTTACCCGCTAAGTTTTCCAGAAACTTTATTTTGTTCTCTTCATTAAGAAAATTTTTATTATAATTCCTAAAATGAATTTCTTTCGTTTTATTCTGTGTAAGATTCGTGTTACGACTTCTCCCATCTAAACCCGTCATACCAATCATGCAATGGTCTGACACAGTTTCGTTCAGTACATTGACTTTAACACAATCAGCTAGTTCTTTATATAATATTGCATAATCAATGGTTGTCCTAGTAAATGATACTTTATTATCAGCTGTTTTAGTTACTAATTTAGCAATTCTTGTAAATTCTTTAACAAGTTGAACTACTATCATACGCTCAAACATCAACTTCATATTTTTTGAATATACAGTTACTTTACTTAAGTCTATATTAAAATTACCATTTATAACTAATTTAGAGTTCCTATTATCAACCATATCTATTATCTCTTCTAAAGATTTAATAATATTTGCTTTAGCTCTTTTAGGTGAAGAGTATACAAGGCAATATATCATACCCATGAGGTAACCGCTGGTAATCTTAATAGAAATTTCCCACCATTCTCTGTCCACCTCTTTAATCTTAATTATCGAGAAGCTTGTCTCTTTCTTAATATAGATAATGATACCTCCTGTATGTCTATTGTGTGAGTCTACCCGAATGGAGCTATTACCCTCTATATCAGTTTCCCATTCTTCAATGTCTCTAGATGTGTTTCTGTAAGACCGAAAAAAATTGGGTTTCTTGTATTAATTATGTCCTCAATGAAGTGTTTTTTTGAAAACAAACTTTGTATATTTACATATATAATATTGTCATTGTCTCTATTAGTTTCCTGTACACGGTCGGTCATTATAGGATTAACAATACTATCATTATCCATGCTGAAACCTATTTGCTGTGCTTGTTGGTCACTTACACCTATCCCTTTGCCCCTTTGTACATTTCCACTCTCAACAATTAGTTTCCCAGTTGGTGCACCAACCCTATTATTACATTTGTCATTATGTTGTGGCCCCTATGGTTGAAGTGTGGGCCATCTTTTCCTAGGCTGTTCTTCATCAACTATATATTTGGGTCAACAAATGTACATTCCAGCGCAGTTGTTACCCATTCTACATCCTTATTTATCTCATCAATTTCATTGTCATCAATGTCTAGTCTATGGACTATACCTGTTATTGCTATGTTTGCCCTAGTAAACTTATTTTTTAAGACACTTTAAAAGACACTTAAAGGATCCCACGTATCACTGATAGAGTTCCCGTTTTTTCTCCATCCTCTAATGTTATTTGTACCTACATGGACAATTACTATGGGCTTTAGCCCCTTGTTCTCTTCATTAGAACTATCTGGGCCTATACAGTTTCCGTCACTTTTGTAATTATCTTTAACAATTTTTGTAAGTTGATCCGTTCTTACCCCAGGGTAGCAGTCTACAGTCCACTCCTTTCCTCTCTGCTTACTTATTTTACCCACATTGTATAGCATAGAGTCACCTACAACGAGAACTTTATTTGTTTCCGAATTAAGCGTCGGTCTCTCCAAGTTCGTACTTGTACTAGCAGGATCATTGCTAGGTTCACTAATCATCTGGTTTGGTTGATCTAGCTTAACAGTTCTCTTCCCAGACCATATGTATACCCTGACTTGTATACCTGTCCCATTGAATACATTGGCAATGGATCTTTGCACTTGCGGCCACTTTAGTGTGTCTAACCGAGGCCTTCGTTAACAGCCAATCCTTGGCATACCAATGCTTTTAATCCCTTTTTTTAAACAAAGCTCTTTCATTGTTACAAGGCACTGATACATGTCTCTTAAGTTCGGTTTATCTTTTTTTGTTCTTTTCTTAGTTACTAAGTTGAAGATGTATCTTCCTTCTTCCTTCAGGATCGCCACATCGCCTACTTTTTTTGCTGGCTCAATAATTCTTCTCTTCTCCCATACCTTCTGTTGAATTGGGCTGCAATGCCACCGGCCATCATCATGTCTTCACCCACACAATGGGCCAATGCAGATTCATTGTCTTCAAACAAGTCTCCATTGATGACTTTGATGAAGTCTTCGTTTAGGCCTACATTTCTCTGCATTTCCCTTATTTTCTCAGTCGGTGCTGGCAAGTTCCCCGGCTTAGGCCTAGGTGGTGTAGGCATTTGTTGGGGGCCTTGGGCTAGGCCTAAACCTATCTTTGGCCTACCCTCATTTCCATTAGTATTTAGGTCTACACCTAGTCTTAGGCATTGATCTTGGTCTGCAACGGTCTCTGGCCTAAACTCAGACCTAGGCCTACTCTCGTTTTCAGTATTAGGCGTATTTGGACCTAGTAGGCCTAGTAGACCTAGGCCTTTGCCTTGGTCTGTCTCAGTCTCCCTTGACCAGTTAAGCGATTCAATTGCTACTTCTTTTAACGACTCCCATCTTGTCTCCATCATTTTTTCTAGCTCTAATCGTTCATACTCATTTTGTCGTTGTATGTTGTCCATAGTAATGAGTAGTTCTGACATTTTGTTCGATCATTCCTCTTTTATGTCATAAACTAAGTCCCTTGAGTCATCCACTTTATCTCTCATACTATTATACATTTCTTGAATCACACTATTCGTCTGGTTTACGGTATCTTTGATTAGGTTTAATTCCCTTACCATATCTTGGCTGCTGATATTACCATCATCCTTACACGTGCATTCCACCAAACATAACCTGCAAATCCACGCTGGTTCACTTTCCACTTTCTCTACCTCATTACGGGGAATATCAGCACAACGAAAATGGATCCATCCATCACAACAGTCGCATAGAATGCCATTCGCCACTTTTTCGAACAAAACTTACATTTATTATGAACTAAAATTTTAATTCCAATAACTTGAGGCTGCTTACTACTGTTACCCACCGCCATCTTGGCTGATCTGTGATAGAGAGCTGTGAGCTGTGACATTGCCTTATTGTATTTTTACCATCCACTCTACTTTAGGATACGCGTAACATGAATTTTTTTCTAGAAAGGAAGCTGTTTTTTTAAATTAGATCTAGTTTTTTGGTAATGAAATACTTGAAATGAAATGTATATCATATCAAGTGATTTATTTTGTGTTATGTCCTACTATATGGGTGCGTTATTTCCCATAAGCACAATGCTTTCACCCGCGCTCTCCCTAGCGGCAGCAAAGACTACTTCTAGCAGCAGCTCCCGAAGATATCGGCACACACTCCCCCCCGGCCCCCTCACCAACACACTGCCTCACAACCCTCTTATCTTTTACTGTATTTAACTTGGAACTGAGCGTATTTCTCTATCTTACCGACATCACTTATAATATCAGCAGCCCACAGTGGCTCTCTTGCTGCATTGGTAAACTTTGAGCCCATGCATTCGCCAGGTTCGAGTCCTGTTTAGTCATGGATTCCGTATAAAGTGGTTTTCATGTTCATGATTTCACCACTCACTGTCTCGATAATCATCGTTGCCAAAATATGATTACGTAAAGACTACATACATACATACATACCATCATCAACAGTGAGATCAACATAATATATAGACGTCCCTCTTAGTCTCAGACATAATATGTTGTGTATTATTTTGTAAATTTAATGATTGAGAAGTGATTTAAAAAAAAAAAGGTGTTGATAACGGGAAACTGATCTGATGAAATAATTGTGTTTGTTCTGTGTCTCAGGGGTCGCGTCCTACAGCCTCACCATGACCCCGGACTACGTGCGAGTATCCCAAGACCTCCAGACTGTCACCTTCACCTGCTCTGCTGACATAGCCCTGGCCGGGTGTCAGTTGTATTGCAACGCGACATAATTGTGTTTGTTCTGTGTCTCAGGGGTCGCGTCCTACAGCCTCACCATGACCCCGGACCACGTGCGAGTATCCCAAGCCCTCCAGACAGTCACCTTCACCTGCTCTGCTGACGTAACCCTGGCCGGGTGTCAGTTGTATTGCAACGCGACATAATTGTGTTTGTTCTGTGTCTCAGGGGTGGCGTCCTACAGCCTCACCATGGCCCCGGACTACGTGCGAGTATCCCAAGCCCTCCAGACTGTCACCTTCACCTGCTCTGCTGACGTAGCTCTGGCCGGGTGTCAGTTGTATTGCAACGCGACATAAATGTGTTTGTTCTGTGTCTCAGAAGTGGCGTTCTACAGCCTCACCATGGCCCCGGACCACGGGCGGGTATCCGAAGCCCTTCAGACTGTCACCTACACCTGCTCTGCTGGTGTAGCCCTGGCCGGTTGTCAGTTGTATTGCAACGCGACATAATTGTGTTGTTCTGTGTCTCAGGGGTGGCGTCCTACAGCCTCAACATGACCCCGGACTACCGGCGGGTATCCAGAGCCCTCCACACTGTCACCTTCACCTGCTCTGCTGACGTAGCCCTGGCCGGGTGTCAGTTGTATTGCAACACGACATAAATGTGTTTGTTCTGTGTCTCAGGGGTGGCGTCCTACAGCCTCACCATGGCCCCGGACCACGTGCGAGTATCCCAAGCCCTCCAGACAGTCACCTTCACCTGCTCTGCTGACGTAACCCTGGCCGGGTGTCAGTTGTATTGCAACGCGACATAATTGTGTTTGTTCTGTGTCTCAGGGGTGGCGTCCTACAGCCTCACCATGGCCCCAGACTACGTGCGAGTATCCCAAGCCCTCCAGACTGTCACCTTCACCTGCTCTGCTGACGTAGCCCTAGCCGGGTGTCAGTTGTATTGCAACGCGACATAAATGTGTTTGTTCTGTGTCTCAGGGGTGGCGTCCTACAGCCTCACCATGGCCCCGGACCACGGGCGGGTATCCGAAGCCCTTCAGACTGTCACCTACACCTGCTCTGCTGGTGTAGCCCTGGCCGGTTGTCAGTTGTATTGCAACGCGACATAATTGTGTTGTTCTGTGTCTCAGGGGTGGCGTCCTACAGCCTCAACATGACCCCGGACTACCGGCGGGTATCCAGAGCCCTCCACACTGTCACCTTCACCTGCTCTGCTGACGTAGCCCTGGCCAGGTGTCAGTTGTATTGCAACGCGACATAATTGTGTTGTTCTGTGTCTCAGGGGTGGCGTCCTACAGCCTCAACATGACCCCGGACTACCGGCGGGTATCCAGAGCCCTCCACACTGTCACCTTCACCTGCTCTGCGGACGTAGCCCTGACCGCGTGTCAGTTCACGTGGCGGGACTGGAATGGCAAGGATGGTCCACTGCTGGATCTCAGTCGGGGGTCTCTGTCTAAGGCCAACTCTGACCATCTGACCTCTGAGACCAGCGGCTACAGCTACAGCGGCCGGGGTCTGGGGGCGGGGGACTGCGGGGTCGCCCTGGAGGTGACGCGCTATAAGAGATCCATTGTCTCTTGTCGAGTCCGAGCTGGGAACGGTGGCTGGAGTTACGCCTGGGCCAACCTCTATGCTGAAGGTGAGTTTCACTGTTTCAACCCACTTGAGCTGGTTGAGTGGCTGGTGGTCTAGAAGTTTAGTTTATTCCTACTTTAAATGGAGAGGCACTAGGGTAGATTCCCGGTTCGGGGTGGTTTTTTCATTTTTGGAACTTGACTTTATCTTTGTATGATATAGGGAAAATTACAATAATCCATATGAGATACATTTAAGAAATAAAGCTTTTAAGCGGACAGTAGGACCTGTATAATAAATAAATTTAAATTTAACCAATATAAAACCAATAAGCCTTAGACTACCTACACAAATACATCAACACCTTAATATTACACAAGAAGTTTTTAAAAATTGTGCTGCCATTTTTTGAGCACATTCTGTTTTTAAGTACAGTTTTACCGGGTTTCGAAAGGGCTTATAAAATTCATGAAGTGAACGATAAATAAAATTTAAAAACCCGTCTTGTGTTTAAGGTAATGATACACATAACATAAACATTAAACACGTATCGATTTAGTGAAAAAAAATCTCTACAGCAAAAATAAAAGGAATTTAAGTTTGTTTTAAAATAATATTGAACGTAATTTTTAATTTATAAACCCCGATTCATCAGTTTTAAACCTTAGTAATTATGAATGTATTTTTAAAATTTTAACAGATTTGGTTGAGAAATAAATGAGCTCTCCTTGCCGCTATCTTTAAAAGTGTTAAGGCAAGAAAAGAAGATTGAGTTGAAAGAGTGTCCTTAATGTATATCTGACGGCTTCATTTGCAAAAATACCACCCAAAGTAACTATTTAATTCTTGTTGGGCAGGAAATTATTTTTAATGGAAAACTTCTATGTTAATTTCCCATTAAATGATAAATTAACACTTTTTAAGATCAAGGAGAAAGATTCATTGCAAGAGAATTCATTAATTTCTAAACAATTCTCTTCAAATTTTCAGAGGTGTTCATAATACCAAGTTTAAAAGCTGACGTATTGGTTTGTATAAATGATCATTTAAGTGCAATAATAACACACAAAATGGATACGCATTCAGTGCAATAAACTTGTAATTACCATACATGGTTTTATTTTTTATCGTTTGCTTTATGAATTGTACTTGAGTCCCATTGGAGCCCGGTAAAATTGTATAAAAAGGCAGAATGTGATAAAAAATGGTCGGAAAATGGTGGCAAACTTTTAAACAATTCAAAAGTTATAATAAGGTGTTGATGTACATGTCCACAATTTCATGTTGATATGTTCACATTTGTGAATGTTTTTATTTTTTATTGTACAATGTCCCCATAAAAGCTAATTTTAATAAAATTACTCCATTCTGATATAAGCGGATTTTGGATACGTTATGGAGCTCAATTTTCTGATGACTGATACCATAAAACCTACTGTTGCAATTTCTTTTGGGTTATAAGTCGATTTTTGTAATTAGTCGAAATTCTCTACATTAATAATACCTGTCTAGGCGGAACCGGGGTCTTGTAACCGACATAGCAAGATTATAAATGTGTCCTATACGGAAAACCATCTCAACAACGTATGAACTAGTTGTAGAGTTCGTCGTTGCCCACAAAATAAACTTTAAAAAATAATAACATAAAAAATAAAATACCAAAAGCAATATAAAAAAAACTGAAAATCAGCAAGTAATTTATTGTCCCTGAGTTGGTATAGACTATAACACAAACATCACTATAGGGGTGTTGTATATCTGCTCCCTGGTTACAGACGAGGGCGCCATCTCTCACACCCTGACACCGAGGGAGGCCGTCGTTCTCCAGGGCGGGGAGGCGAGGTTCATGTTGAAGGCGCAGGAACCGTTGAGCCAGTGTTTCTTCTACCCGCCAGGCAAGGCTCTTACCTTCGACCAGGGATCCAAGTCTGCCCACAGCGCCGGCCGGCATCTCTACCTGGGGGCTGGACTGCAGAGCGGCGAGTGCGGTCTGGCTGTGAGCAACGTCAGCGAGGAGGACAACGGGCCGGTCAGGGGTCGCATCTACGCGCCCGGGAACAAGCTTGAAGCCAGATACATGATTCTCATTGTAGCAAGTAGGTTTACCAACAAGACTACAACTTTGTCACGGTTCAGTCAATGAAAGGTCAAGACTCACGGCAGCTACCACAATCTGTTTTAGAAACTACTTTCCCTTATGTGATGGTTCTATTAATAACACCTCAAATTATAAATTTAATAAAAAAAACTTGAATACAGTTTAGTGATATTTTGAATATTATTGACCAGGATAATAACTCTAAGGACAGAATCCAATGAGGTTTTGTAATACTAGATTTATATTTGCTGATAAATTATTGACAACTTCTGATACTTCTTCACCACAACAATGTGTGGACGCATAAGTGGGCTAATAAATAAAAAAAAAAAAAAAAAAGAACCTATCTATCTATCTTCAATGCACGTGTCTGCGTTAAGATATGAGGTCCCTTCTTGTATTAGGCTCTAACACACTTTGTAACTAGTTGTAGTTAGACCCCCACTGTGAGGTGTTTTTAAAACGGTAATAATACGTCTTAATCGACCGAACCCATATCCGACCTCATATCTGTAAAACTGACTGAGTAATGGACCCTTTTATTGTATTAGGGCCTAACACACGTTGTGACTAGTTGTAGCTAGACCCCCACTGTGAGGTCTTTTTAGAGCGGTAATTATACGTCTTAATAGATTGAAACCATTTCCGACCTGCTATCTGTAAAACTGACTGAGATAGGGGACCTTTTGTTGTAATGGGGCCTAACACACATTGTGACTAGTTGTAGCTAGACACCCACTGTGATGTGTTTTAAGAACGGTTATAATACGTCTAAATCGACTAAACCCATATCCGACCTCATATCTGTAAAACTGACTGAGATATGGGCCCTTTTGATGTATTAGGCCCTAACACACATTGTGACTAGTTGTAGGACCCCCCTATCTGTGAGCTGTTTTAAAAATCGTAATCATACGTCTTAGTCGATTAAAACCCTTTCCGACCTTCAATCTGTATAACTAGCTGAGATTTGGGCCCTTATGTTGCATTGGGGCCTAACACGTATTGTCAATAGTAGTAGACCAACCCTAAGTGATTTCTACACGGCCACCTGTGAGGTGCACGAGGCAAGATGATTGTATGTCTCAGTGCTGCTATGTCATGCTTCAGGTCCTCCCAGCGCACCGACCCTGAGTGTTGTCTACACGGCAACCTGTGAGCTGCACGGGGCTAGATGATTGTATGTCTCAGTGCTGCTATGTCATGCTTCAGGTCCTCCCAGCGCACCGACCCTGAGTGTTGTCTACACGGCAACCTGTGAGCTGCACGAGGCTAGATGATTGTATGCCTAAGTGTTGCTATGTCATGCTTCAGGTCCCCCCATCGCACCAACCCTGAGTGTTGTCTACACGGCCACCTGTGAGCTGCACGAGGCTAGATGATTGTATGTCTCAGTGTTGCTATGTCATGCTTCAGGTCCCCCCAGCGCACCAACCCTGAGTGTTGTCTACACGGCCACCTGTGAGCTGCGAAGGCTAAATGATTGTATGTATCAGTGCTGCTATGTCATGCTTCAGGTCCCCCCAGCGCACCAACCCTGATAGCTGTCTACACGGCCACCTGTAAGCTGCACGAGCCTGGATGATTGTATTTATCAGTGTTGCTATGTCATGCTTCAGGTCCCCCCAGCGCACCAACACTGATAGTTGTCTACACGGCCACCTGTAAGCTGCACGAGGCTGGATGATTGTATGTATCAGTGTTGATATGTCATGCTTCAGGTCCTCCCAGCGCACCAACCCTGAGTGTTGTCTACACGGCCACCTGTGAGCTGCGAAGGCTAGATGATTGTATGTATCAGTGTTGCTATGTCATGCTTTTGGTCCCCCCAAGGCACCAGTCCTGAGTGTTGTCTACACGGCCACTTGTGAGCTGCACGAGGCTAGATAATTGTATGTATCAGTGTTGCTATGTCATGCTTTAGGTCCCCCCAGCGCACCAGTCCTGAGTGTTGTCTACACGGCCACCTGTGAGCTGCACGACTGGATGATTGTATGTATCAGTGTTGCTATGTCATGCTTTAGGTCCCCCCAGCGCACCAGTCCTGAGTGTTGTCTACACGGCCACCTGTGAGCTGCACGAGGCTAGATAATTGTATGTATCAGTGTTGCTATGTCATGCTTTTGGTCCCCCCAGCGCACCAGTCCTGAGTGTTGTCTACACGGCCACCTGTGAGCTGCACGAGGCTAGATAATTGTATGTATCAGTGTTGCTATGTCATGCTTCAGGTCCACCTAGCGCACCAACCCTGAGTCTTGTCTACACGGCCACCTGTGAGCTGCACGAGGCTAGATGATTGTATGTATCAGTTTTGCTATGTCATGCTTCAGGTCCCCCCAGCGCACCAACCCTGAGTGTTGTCTACACGGCCACCTGTGAGCTGCACGAGGCTAGATGATTGTATGTATCAGTGTTGCTATGTCATGCTTAAGGTCCCCCCAGCGCACCAGTCCTGAGTGTTGTCTACACGGCCACCTGTGAGCTGCACGAGGCTAGATGATTGTATGTATCAGTGTTGCTATGTCATGCTTCAGGTCCCCCCAGGGCACCAACCTAGAGTGTTGTCTACACGGCCACCTGTAAGCTGCACGAGGCTGGATGATTGTATGTATCAGTGTTGCTATGTGATGCTTCAGGTCCCCCCAGGGCACAAACCCAGAGTGTTGTCTACACGGCCACCTGTAAGCTGCACGAGGCTGGATGATTGTATGTATCAGTGTTGCTATGTCATGCTTCAGGTCCCCCAAGGGCACCAACCCAGAGTGTTGTCTACACGGCCACCTGTAAGCTGCACGAGGCTGGATGATTGTATGTATCAGTGTTGCTATGTCATGCTTCAAGTCCCCCCAAAGCACCAACCCAGAGTGTTGTCTACACGGCCACCTGTAAGCTGCAGGAGGCTGGATAATTGTAGTATCAGTGTTTCTATGTCATGCTTCAGGTCCCCAAAGGGCACCAACCCAGAGTGTTGTCTACACGGCCACCTGTAAGCTGCACGAGGCTGGATGATTGTATGTATCAGTGTTGTTTTGTCATGCTTCAAGTCCCCCCAGCGCACCAGTCCTGAGTGTTATCTACACGGCACCTGTGAGCTGCACGAGGCTGGATGATTGTATGTATCAAAGTTGCTATGTCATGCTTTAGGTCCCCCCAGCGCACCAGTCCTGAGTGTTGTCTACACGGCCACCTGTGAGCTGCACGAGGCTAGATAATTGTATGTATCAGTGTTGCTATCTCATGCTTCAGGTCCCCCAAGCGCACCAACCCTGAGTCTTGTCTACACGGCCACCTGTGAGCTGCACGAGGCTTGATGATTTTATGTATCAGTTTTGCTATGTCATGCTTCAGGTCCCCCCAGCGCACCAACCCTGAGTGTTGTCTACACGTCCACCTGTGAGCTGCACGAGGCTAGATGATTGTATGTATCAGTGTTGCTATGTCATGCTTCAGGTCCACCCAGGGCACCAACCCAGAGTGTTGTCTACACGGCCACCTGTAAGCTGCACGAGGCTGGATGATTGTATGTATCAGTGTTGCTATGTCATGCTTCAGGTCCCCCCAGGGCACAAACCCAGAGTGTTGTCTACACGGCCACCTGTAAGCTGCACGAGGCTGGATGATTGTATTTATCAGTGTTGCTATGTCATGCTTCAGGTCCCCCCAGGGCACCAACCCAGAGTGTTGTCTACACGGCCACCTGTAAGCTGCAGGAGGCTGGATGATTGTATGTATCAGTGTTGCTATGTCATGCTTCAGGTCCCCCCAGGGCACCAACCCAGAGTGTTGTCTACACGGCCACCTGTAAGCTGCACGAGGCTGGATGATTGTATGTATCAGTGTTGTTTTGTCATGCTTCAGGTCCCTCCAGCGCACCAGTCCCGAGTGTTGTCTACACGGCAGCTGTGAGCTGCACGAGGCTAGATGATTGTATGTCTTAGTGTTGCTATGTCATGCTTCAGGTCCCCCCAGCGAACCAACCCTGATTGTTGACTACACGACCACCTGTGAGCTGCACGAGGCTAGATGATTGTATGTCTTAGTGTTGCTATGCCATGCTTCAGGTCCCCCCAGCGCACCGACCCTGAGTGTTGTCTACACGGCCACCTGTGAGCTGCACGAGGCTAGATGATTGTATGTCTCAGTGTTGCTATGTCAGGCTTCAGGTCCCCCCAGCGCACCGACCCTGAGTGTTGTCTACACGGCCACCTGTGAACTGCACGAGGCTAGATGATTATATGTATCAGTGTTGCTATGTCATGCTTTATGTCCCCCCAGCGCACCAACCTTGAGTGTTGTCTACACGGCCACCCGTGAGCTGCACGAGGCTAGATGATTGTATGTATCAGTTTTGCTATGTCATTTTTCAGGTCCCCCCAGCGCACCAACCCTGAGTGTTGTCTCCACGGCCACCTGTGAGCTGCACGAGGCTAGATGATTGTATGTCTCAGTGTTGCTATGTCATGCTTCAGGTCCCCCCAGCGCACCAACCCTGAGTGTTGTCTACACGGCCACCTGTGAGCTGCACGAGGCTAGATGATTATATGTCTCAGTGTTGCTATGTCATGCTTCAGGTCCCTCCAGCGCACCAACCCTGAGTGATTTCTACACGGCCACCTGTGAGCTGCACGAGGCTGGATGATTGTATGTCTCAGTGCTGCTATGTCATGCTTCAGGTCCCCCCAGCGCACCAACTCTGAGTGTTGTCTTCACGGCCACCTGTAAACTGCACGAGGCTAGATGATTGTATGTCTCAGTGTTGCTATGTCATGCTTCAGGTCCCCCCAGCGCACCGACCCTGAGTGTTGTCTTCACGGCCACCTGTGAGCTGCACGAGGCTGGATGATTGTATGTCTCAGTGCTGCTATGTCATGCTTCAGGTCCCCCCAGCGCACCAACCCTGAGTGTTGTCTTCACGGCCACCTGTAAACTGCACGAGGCTAGATGATTATATGTCTCAGTGTTGCTATGTCATGCTTCAGGTCCCCCCAGCGCACCGACCCTGAGTGTTGTCTTCACGGCCACCTGTGAGAAGCACGAGGCTAGATGATTGTATGTCTCAGTGTTGCTATGTCATGCTTCAGGTCCCCTCAGCGCCCCAACCCTGAGTGTTGTCTACACGGCCACCTGTAAGCTGCACGAGGCTAGATGATTGTATGTCTCAGTGTTGCTATGTCATGCTTCAGGTCCCCCCAGCGCACCAACCCTGAGTGGTGTTTACACGGCCACCTGTGAGCTGCACGAGGCTAGATGATTGTATGTCTCAGTGTTGCTATGTCATGCTTCAGGTCCCCCCAGCGCACCAACCCTGAGTGTTGTCTACACGATTACCTGTGAGCTGCACGAGGCTAGATGATTGTATGTCTCAGTGTTGCTATGTCATGCTTCAGGTCCCCCCAGCGCACCAACCCTGAGTGTTGTCTAAAAGGCCACCAGTGAGCTGCACAAGGCTGGATGATTGTATGTATCAGTGTTGCTATGTCATGCTTCAGGTCCCCCTAGCGCACCAACCTTGAGTGTTGTGTACACGGAGCCCAGCGTCACGGCCACCTGTGAGGTGAACGGGGCTCGTCCTGTCGCCAACATATCCTGGGTCCTGGGGGATGACGTCATCAGTGAGGACTGGGTGGTCTCTCTAGACGAACCTCAGGACGCTTGGAGGTGGCCCTGGATGAAGGGATATGTCATGCAGAGACTCACACTCACCCTGCAGACTAAGGACAACGGCAAGGTCCTAAAGTGTGTTGTATCTCATGTGACCTTGGCCCGGCCGTTGGTGGTGACGGAGACGATCTCATTCACTGGTAAGTTATGTTTGTATACATGTTGTTTACAAATGATATTTCCACAGTTTGATGATGCTTCCCTCCATTGCTATGTGACCACCGCTTACCCCCGTTACAACCCGACAATCACATCATATTAACACACATTTCATATTGTATTATTTGTAATCAGTCATGTTTGTTATGCTTGGGTCTTGAGTACGTAACCACGGGGTAGAGCTTCAAACTATGTCAATTTAAAGATATCTACACACTTCACACCTGCCTCCCAATGAGCGTCGTCGAAGATGTATAATTCGTACATTATGAAACTGATTATGACATTGAAGTAGTAGTTTTGTTATTTCTGTTGATTAATGAATGCTTAGTCGAGCTCGTCGCGTAGATTATTTTCTGTAAGGGGTTCCCAGGTTCCCTGGCTAATCTAAGCTCGATGCCAACATTTCGAGTCTATCGATCGACCTTGATGTCCGATCGACCAATACTGTAGAGGGTATGATTAAACGATAACAGTGCAGTCATTGTCGTTATCAATGTGATTGCTTTACATTGTGTAGAAAAGAGGTGAATACCTTCTATTGCCACGTCTCATGATGATGATGATGATGATGACAATCTAGACTAAATTGCACTGAAAAATCTGGTCAAATAAACATCAGACTTCTACAAACTCAACTGTTGAAAATAATTGTGTGATTTCTCTCTTTCAACATCAGTAGCAGTAGTAGTTTGAACTTGTAGCATATGTTGTCCACGAAAGGCTATACATTTCCCCAAAAATATCATACATACAACATTTGCTTTGGTTTCAGAAGCAGTAAGTGCGACTAGGCCGCTTGCAGTCAGCAGCGCTACACCTGGAGCTGCCCTCACTACAACACGTGACCCTAGCTTCGCCCTAGACCCCTCCTGCCCGGCTGCAAGCATGCTGGGTCGTGTCTGCCAGGAGTACAAGGGGCTTCACAACGCGTCTTGTCCCCGGGACGAGGTGTACGAGCTCCGTGTTCGAGAGGCTGCGGCTAGGACTGCGGAGCTGGCAGAGGAACACGCGAATGTCACCCTCGAGGCAGCCAAGGTCACCCTCGAGACGGCCAAGGTCACTCTAGAGGTGGCCAAGGTTACCCTAGACGCGGCCCAGTCAAGCGCCAGATCTCGAGCTCAGAAAGAGGCGTCTGATGCAACTGGGGCCCAATTAGGGGTCGATTGGGCTCGAGACCGGGCTAAGGCCGAAGAGGCCTGGCGCATCAACGCCGAAGAGGAACTAGAATTCGAGCGAGCTCGACGTAGTGAAAGTCTGCTGCAGCTGCAGAGAGCGCAAGGCTAAGTGTGCGAGCTGAAGGGTAGAAGTTTTATTTAGTGAATGTGTTTATACTTTTTTTTGATCAAACCAATTCTTTGTACCTTCAAACATTTAAATAATAATTTTAAGATTTAAGAAAGTTGAAATAATGTGATATTTTTATTTTATGCGTATGTGTTTTGAGCAGCAATGCTTTAGATCCAAGATCTGCTGGTCTCATTTATATAATGATAGACAAACATATGTTTACCGTTGAAATAAAGAAAAAATATAATAAACTGCTATATTGGAATATATGAATAAATCTTCTCCAGCTCCCATTTATGTTTGTCCTCTACAGGTGAAAAAGTGAACTCCCGATTCTCTAAAGTTTAGCGGGTCTCCTCTCTCTCTTTCTTTCGCACAAAGTTCTATCTACATCTACACCATCATACCTCGCCTCAAACTTCCTATATCTACACTCTGGGTACGTACCAACTGGGCTACGATTTAGTAAAATGATTCCCAACTGGGCTACGGTTTCAACTGAGCTACGATGCAACTCGGCTACGGGTTTTCACTGATCGTTCCCAACTGGGCTACGGTTCCAACTGAACTGCGATCCAACACAATACCGCGCTTCGCGCGAAATAACCTTCCTTTCGTGGGATGTCAGGTAGTTGGGCACGGTCACTTTCGAGAGATTAGAATCCAACGGATCGTAGCCCAGTTGGGAACTGTCAAAGAATAATCGTAGCCGAGTTGCATCGTAGCTCAGTTGAAACCGTAGCCCAGTTGGGAACGATATTACTAAATCGTAGCCCAGTTGAATCGTAGCCCAGTTGGTCGTAGCCGAGTTGAAACGGTCCCCTACACTCTAACTACACTTTCAATACCAGGTCTAGAGAAGGTACACAACTCGCATTCCCCATACATCGAACCAGTCTCCTGGACAATTCAGTGACAATAAATGCTTTTCGAACTTGGAACAGCCTACCTGGGGATGTAAGGGATGCCTATCAGCACAAGAGCAATAGCGTTTTTAGGAGCAAAATCCATTCATTGTTGGTTTCAAAACAATAAAATATCACTATCGGGAGTGTGCTTGGAACAACTCACTAGAGCTAGTAATTATAATATTCAGATGCCTTTTACATATTTTACAATTTTTGATTAACTGTACGAATCAGATGGATGTATGTGACGAATGAATGACCAAAGTTTAACATACGATACACTCATGGATATGACTATCTTCGTATCTGTTTCGTTTATTTTTATTTAATGTCCTTACTTTATAGTTATATTCTAATTTGCATCAATGACACTAGTCGCATGCCATATAACACATTTTTCTTTTTTGCTACTACGCCCAAACAATCTTAAGTAACTTGTGTCATACTCATTTCATTTAAGATATTATTTATTCCATTACATTTATTATTTTTATTGTGTATTTCCATGTTCCAAAATTAATACATGTCACTGTCAAATGTATATTATCAAATTGTTTTATTTACTGTATTATTACCGGTTGGATGTAAGAAAAGGCCTCACTGGCCTTAATCCCGCCCATAATAAAGACCGAAATCAATCAATCAATCAATCTGATGTATATCATGTACTGTATCACCTTAAAAGGGTTGGATGGAAGATAAGGTTTCGCCAGCCTTAATCCCGCCTTTTAATAAAATACATAATCAATCAATCAATATCTCCCTTCTCTCTCTCTCTCTCTCTCTCTCTCTCTCTCTCGCTCTCTCGCTCCACCTGGCACGTGGGAGACCTGGGTTCGATTCCCAGTCGGGTATGGGTTTTTAGTTTCTGGATTTCTATGTATATATTTAAATGGATATTATTTCAAGAAAACCTTTTTGTGGGTGGACTTATGAAGAAAACCCCAATAAAAAAAAACGACAACCCCGACTGGGAATCGAACCCAGGTCTCCCACTTGCCGTGTGGGTGCATTGACCCCTACACCATCGGGACTGTCAATTCAATGTCTGGATATAGTGCATTATAACGTCTATGTGGCGGTTCCCAGTCGGAGTTGGTTTATAATTTCTGGTTTCTTCATAAATCCACCCACAAGAGGTTTTCTTGAAAAAATATTCTTTTAAATAAACTCAACGCTCAAGCTGGCGTTAAGGTTACGACAGAATATGTGTGGCTGGTCAACTCAAGTGTTGAAGTGTTGGTCCACCGCCACATAGATGTTATAATTAGGGATGCACACGATAATCGATATTATCGTTCGATATTCGATATGCAATAAAATTTCGATAATCGATAATACAAATATTTTCGAATGGTCTGATTTCTAAAAAAGCGGGTTCGTAAAGCATTATTTCGTTCTTCTCGGACCTTTCTAGTATTGAAATACTCAGATACCGCCAAAATACTAGGCCTCGGGCCTCGTAAAATGTGATTATACTCTCAGCAGTGTCACGTCAGAGTAATCATAAGTAATGTTGCCATATCGTTATGTGCTCGATTAGGCGACATATCACTGAAACTGTAAAAGATTGCTTCAATTTTGTAAATTTATTATCGTTCGATATTATCGATCGATAATGCAGTCATCTTTCGATTATCGATAGTTTTTATTTTATCGATGTGCATCCCTAGTTATAATGCACAATATCCAGACATTAAATTGCCAGTCCCGGGGGTCAAGGCGCCCACCCGGCAAGTGGGAGTCCTGTGTTCGGTTCCCAGACGGTGTTGTTTTTTGTAATTTCTGGTTTTCAACATACATATATATGTTATATAATGAAGAAAAGCAGATATAAAAGAACCAACCCCAACTGGAGAAAGAATATACATATATACTATATATAATTAAGATATTTACGAAATGGCGACAATATATGAGTTGGCTGTTTCATGGTAGACCTAAATTTTTGTCCCGTCACGAATATCTTAGTTTATAAATTGATCCTATGAGAACGTTTAAGGATTCAACATGATTTCATTTGGTCAAGTCAAATTTCAGAGGTCAGGAAAGATTTTTCGGTGAATTATCTCCTGGGGCTCCGTAGAACCGCGCCCGAAACAGTGTCCACAATCGTGCCACACTCTTAGATGGGAGGTTTCCGTTCAGGTTCGAGATGGGAACAGAGGCGAAGAGGATAGATAAAGGCCCAACCACAATTGACAGCATCGTAGTTGTTATCGAGATCGCAATTGCAGAAATATGATTTATACCATTACAATCCATTACGACGTTACGGTTTCGTCGTGAACGGCGCCATAAGAACCAAGTAGGTCAACTCTTTCACGATTTCCGGATTACGATTACAATCACGATGCCGTCGGTTACGGTCGAGCCCACCCTTAACAAAGACGAAGACGATACAATTGATAAGAAGAAAAAACGTGCAGTACGTTTATTTTCGACTTTTGACTTGTACACTCCTCGACACCAATACAGTTACGAAATATAAATATTGATTAGTATCAAATTTAAGTGGGCAGTCTTACAGTCGCCCCTAAACTTCCACCCTAAATAGCATTGACAGTTGTCCACAGTGTTGAGACTCGAGCCCACTAGTTATGCCCGGCCGCTCTTGATACCAGTCCAAGGTCCGTAACTCTCCTGGCGGGGGCTCGTCCACCTCCCAAGTTGGGTCGTCCCATCCATTTCCACAATGTTAAAAGTCACACGTTATTCAAACGGGAGAATAACCTGGCAAAACAAACTAGCTGATCCGTCAAAAACCAATCCTGGTTCGTAGCCGCGTTATCTATCGAATTGAAATAATTTTATTTGATTTGTATTCTATCTACGATTTTAATAAAACATTCTGAAATCAAATTTTACATGATAGATTTTCGTAACGAACCAGTTTTTGTGGTGGGCAAGAGAACGAGGATTTTTGTGCCCACGAGAAGACCCAACTTTGACGTTTACCGAACCTCTGCGAGGGGAAAGACGAACCTTGGTTACCACTATAAATCCATGATACATTAAATACACAACACTAAAACTAGAACCATTGCAGTATCTATATATAACACGTAGGTTACATGTAACAAGTCGAGTACAATAAAAAAGGATGGACAGAATATGGCTCCACATTCTACAACGGGAAGGAGAGACGGTTTCATCGAGGTTACGACTTGACGAGCACCGTTTTGTCTCGCGCGTAAATAACTCAAGCGAAACGCGCATCGCGTTGACGACCGCACCCGGAGGTTCGCGTCACAAACCTGGGGTTGATTGAAATCTTCCTCGCGTTTACCACCCGCCTCTCGAAGAGTGGCTTTGCAACAATACTACGTAACGTTCGTTTCTCACTTAATACAATTGCGCGCTACAAAGTTCAATAAATTACACTAGAATTGAACAGGTCTACGACTTGAATTGCACAAACTGGTATTAGATCAAGAATAAAATATACTAGACGAGCCCACTTTTAACGAAACTAAAGTGGATTCGAAACTACTTTTTTAATCTCTTCGGGAGTGGATTCTCAGTATCAGTGTAGACCTGCAACACTGCCAGGATAGTTTTTTTTAAAAGGACTTTAAAACACTTGAATCTTAAAGGCCTATATACGGGCGTGCTCAAGAAGAGGTTGAATTAAAACCAAACTTCCTGATAGATATATATGGGTTATCAGGGAAGGATACTTCTACGTCCAAAACCGCACAAAATTTTCATTTTTAATTATATCTCAAGAATGGGCTTTGACATCGAAAATCTGAATCAACAACGCACTGTGGTTTAGTAAGCCCTACATACTGAATGCTCTAAATTGTGTCTTACATTATAATCAGTATGGTTTTTATTTCTAATTAATTTTATTATTAATTATCGATTTAATAACCGAAATAACTATGTTAATGGTTATAATATTTCCTTCAGTTTGTAGAGCTTACCAACCCACACACTGCGCTGTTGAATGAGATTTTCGATTTTGTGTTGCAATCTTGAGATATAGTTACAAAATTACAATTTTCTGCGGTTTTTGACATAGAGGTACCCTTTGCTCTTAATATTTGTGCTTTCACATTTAAAGGGGGATTGGATCCAACTTCCTTAAAAGCGGGTTCCTTCTGAGTGAGCTCAACTGTACACGTCCATTACACATTCAGAGCAAACTCTCTAAATTAAATTGTATTATTATTAGCAGGGCTAGGATATTCAGGACCTTTCAAAGTGAGAAAAAGGCAGGCAAATAGTACCTTTAAAACAGAAAAAAAGGACCTAAAAAGGACCTATTGAATTTAGTCGAATTCTATTGGTATCATTACTTTCAGTATTGTTTTATTAAATTAATTCAGTTACACCAATTTATTTTCGTGGAGAGGGGGGGGGGGGGGGGGGAATAGTTTTGTCGATGTAGCAAACACAAGAAGAAAAACTAAAAGCATAATTTTATCTTTTTCATTTCATTTCACATTTAAGAAAACAAACAAATCATTGCGTATGCTTGGCCCGATATGTGGCAAGCTCGCCACTACACTCGCACGTTTTGCATCCGTTTTAGCAAATTATATCAAAATAGGAAAATAGTCTCTTAAAAACGCGCAAAAAGGCCCTTTTCTCATGAAATGATGTAAATAGGCATTGTAAGGCAAAATAAAATGCTTATTTTTGGCATCCCTTACACTTGAAACACACTTAAAACTATTTTCCAGGTGAGTATTTAGCTATAGAAAAAAAGGAGATGTCCTCAACATCCTAGCCCTTATTATTAGTATTAAATATATGCTAATATGAAAAACAGAACTCACTCATTGAGTAGGTACGCTTGAAAAAATGGCACTAAAAATATGTTTTATAACTTTTTAGGTACCAAAACTGATCATACCATACTGGTTAAAACCAAGGTTGTCACGTAAGACTAAAACAAGAGGGGGGGGGGATAGAGGAATCTGTTAACATATTATATAATATGGTACAGATGATTTTACACAGCAACAAGAGGACTGGGACAATAAATAGTCTACCCACTCCATTACAAGAACTAATGTTCAGATGGGGGAGGTGGAGAGGGGTAAGGAAAACATCTCTTACGGTTCGAGAACCTTTGTACGCGTGTCTAAACGTGACGGCAGCGTAACTAGATCCACCGCTCGGCGTGTTCAAGAGGTGTCGTGGATGTGGGGTGCGGCAACGAGGTAACAAGTTAAAAATTAAATTAAAAATATAAAGCGGGATGTCTAATTATCCGCCAAACGTCTTTTTAGTCGGAAAAGAAAAATCCATGCCTCGTTTTCCATGGAAAGAGATACACGTAATATGTAGGCCAGAGGCCTAGCTGAATCTAGGTATCTAGGCTATAAATGTGAAGGAACCTACCCACCTATTGCGTGTGAGTAACTTGGTATTTGGCGTTCGTTTACGTTCGTATAGTACCAGCAGGGAATAAAAAAAAGAAAATTAAAAAATTAATATAAAAAAAAAAATCGGGTAATCCGTTAATGGAACAGGTACCCAAATGGGCAGGAGGGTAACGGGTACGCGCCCTCATCCCTAAATCCTGAACAAAAAAAACGTCTGGTAATTATTACCGTAGCGATACCAGTAGATAAGAATTGGTGCATTCTCAGTCCACGAGTTATTTTATAACGTATAGTGGAATCAAGCAGTGATTGGTGGCTAACTTAAATAATTAACGTGGCTTATGGAAAAATTCGCATTCGGTCGACTTTCTCGTGCGTAACGTAGACGCGAACTGTCCCGTCCCATAGCTTCGACTTTCTTACGTCAACTTTTAACGTATTCTCAAGTGGTTGCGCTCGACACCTAAAAGTTGGCATAGTTCCCAGTTGGAAATACTAAAGTCAAGGTATGCTCTTGCGTACAAAGAGCCCTTCTTTCTACGCGTACGTATGCAACAATCCCGAAACTGCGATCATACACGGGTTATCTGCCGCCGACATCACCGATATTTCATATCGATCGGCAACGCTAGGAATACTCCGCCCGTCAATATTTAAAATCCACCCGAAGTGAAGGTATCGGGAGAGTTGTCAGCCGTCAGCCCAACAAGTAGCCTAGACTAGACAAGAGACGGGTCGTTAAGTCTAATTCGTTGTAGGCGCTCGCAAAGGAGCAAATAGAAACGGAATAAAAAGTCCGAAACCTAGCCGACGGACCCTACTAGACCCTCCTGGACTGAGACTCCCCTGGACCGAGGGGTCTTAGACCCTCCTTGACTGAAACTCCCCTGGACTGAAGGACCCTAGACCCTCCTGGACTTAACTCCCCTAGACTGAAGGACCCTAGACCCTCCTGGACTGAGACTCTCCTGGACCGAGGGGTCTTAGACCCTCCTGGACTGAAACTCCCCTGGACTGAAGGACCCTAGACCCTCCTGGACGTAAACTCCCCTGGACTGAAGGACCCTGGACCCTCCTGGACTGAGATTCCCCTGGACCGAGAGGTCTTAGACCCTACTGGACTGAGACCCCCTGGACTGAAGGACCCAAGACCCTCCTGGGCTAAGGGGCCCTGGACTAAAGGACCCTAGACCCTCCTGGACTGACACCCCCTGGACTGAAGGACCCTGGACCCTCCTGGGCTAAGGGGCCCTGGACTAAAGGACCCTAGACCCTCCTGGACTGAGACCCCCTGGACTGAAGGACCCTGGACCCTCCTAGGCCAAGAGGCTCTGGACCGAGGGGTAAACACACACGTATATGACGTCATCGAACACTGGGATCTAAATCTATATTTCTTCCAGCGGGTTTGTATGCTACAAACATGCAACAACAAGACTATCATAATATATATATTGTTATGAATAGGCATTTTTCATGGACATGTGCCATGTTTGGTTTACTGTTTGATTCCTATTGTAACAGTGCGGCTGTCTCACCGTCCATTTTGACTACGTATAAGGAAAGGGTATGCAAATAAATGTAATTAATTCAAGTAAACTGATAATGAGTAATCAATGTGTATGTTAAACTATCAGAAACTATTAATCAAGCTTTCAGCTAGCTTATAAAAACAACCTCAATAACAATTTAAGACTAGAACAAGCCTAAAACCTAAACAATAAGTATTTTAACTAATTAAAAGTAATTAACGAAGTTCTTCGGCAATCAAAAGTTAACCAATCGCCAGAGGATATGTCTACTTAAATAACCAGCATTGGGTGAACCGAATCTGATCATTAATAAGGGAGTAATTTGGATTTCAGTATACATTTTGGCATAGCTTTTAACACAGGAACAAAATATCATTGGGATTAATATTCGCTTCACTAGACACGAGACTTTATGGCGCGCTTGGCCTACGTGGTGCATCTTGCAACCGAGCTACGCAGTTAGGTTTGTTCTGGAAGCCAGGGAGGGTTAGAAAAATGTTCAGAGATTAATAAATAAATGGAGAGGGGGAACCGAAACCAAGGCTGTCGAGCGTATGGTTGGAACGCATCAAATCCTGAACCAGGTATACCACCTCAAGGAGGAGTGGGGGTGTTGAGAAAGCCTTGAGATTACAAAACTAAGTAACGGGTAGGTTTTGAGTCAGTAGTGGAGTCGGTCGTGAGTCGAGTGAGTGTGGAGGTTTGCGGGAGAGTGAGTGTGGGGAGTCGAGTGGAGTGTGGCGGACAATGGAGTCGGTCGTGAGAGGAGTAGTGGACAGTCAAACGTGTGGAGGAGAGTGTCGAGAGTCAAGTGTGTAAATTAATGTCAGCGTCAGCAAAATCGTCAAATGTTTAAGTTGTTGTTTTAAATCAAGTGTGTGAATTAATGTCAGCGTCCGCAAAATCGTCAAATGTTTAAGTTGTTGTTTTAAGTCAAGTGTGTGAATTAATGTCAGCGTCAGCAAAATCGTCAAATGTTTAAGTTGTTGTTTTAAGTCGTGTGTGAACTGTCAGCGTCAACGTAATCATAACACCTCAATGTGTTAAAAGCCATCATCACTAATCAATCAGTAACATTCAATGAACAATCATCTTTCCGTAATTACCATCAACTAGAACTTCAAGCCGTGAAGAAACCAATATTCAAGGAATACGACGACATCTGTCACGTAACAAAGACCATCCTACCACCACCATCAACTCGATCTACAATCCGTGAATAACCCGGACCCTCAGGAATATTACGAACATGTAACGTTATTAAGATATAAAACTAATATTAACATTTTGGCAACTTGGTTGAAGGATTAGTTGATAAGGGGATTGAGCATTATAAATCACTTTGGGCCCAAGTAGGTAGTTGTTGTTGTTGCTGTGTTTCGCAATATGTTAATACAGTCCATGGAAACAATTTAATTTATTAATTTCTGATATCCTGTGGATCCTATCAAATGTATGTTAATTTTAATTACCGTAATTGTGTGAACCGACTGAGCTAGGCGAACATAATCTATTTTAGGTCATCACCACCTTACCGGGCATCTTCAGGTGAGTGTGAGATTGACACTATCATATCATCGCATGGTGAGCCCGCTAAGTATCTCCAAAAAAGCTTCAAAAAATATATTTAATCTATGGACGTAAGCTAAGCATGAACGACTTCTTGTACTGTATACGACATAATAAATCAAGGATAGGACAGAACTCGTATTTAACCTACTAACATCTCTTCTGCACTCATTAATAACCCGAAATATGGTAACTGTTCGTGATTTCTCCTGTTTGAGATTGATTCGTAAATGAGATTGCGCCAAAGAAATAGTAGAATGAATGCTACATAGAGAGTCGTTGAGTAAAGAAATGTCCGACCCTTGCCTCGATCTACTTATGTCGGCGACTGTACAGCACCTAATATCATGTGTGCTCTGTAATGAAACCTCTGCTGACACGATTGATTGATTCTATACTTATCCCTGAAATCCAAGAATAGAACTCGTCGGAAGTGGCAGCGATCTCAAATACAGTCTGACTACGTTGGGGTCAGCTGGAAACGAAATGAGTTGAAGCAACGTAAACATACTACTTACTTGCGCAATGTCGATAAGAGTGTTCAAGACGACCCTAAACAGCTTTGGGGGTATATTCAGAGGAGAATGCGTTCCAAGCGCGTCCCAAGTGATGTGACGTGGGGGGGAAACAAATCTCACGATGTTCAATCAGCCCTGTTGATTGTTTGGGTTGTTCTTTGAGTCATCATTCCAGCCGCGACAGTGTGTCGATGCCAATGAACTTCCGAAGGTATCCACTATTACGTCTGATTTGTTATCTACAATGGAGTTCACGTTATCTTCTATAGCGGACTGTTTGTGTGAACTTGACATTTCCAAATCACCAGGCCCGGACATGATCCCTATTCACGTTCTTAAATATTGCAGTGCGGAACTTGCTAAGCCACTGTTAATTATCTTCAATAACATTTTCACACCTGGGGTGTTTCCGAGCAGATGGAAACATGCACATGTAAGTTGTAACATGTAACATGTAACATGTAACATGTACATGCACATGTAAGTTGTAACATGTAACATGGGACATGTAACATGCACATGTAACATGCACATGTAAGTTGTAACATGTAACACCGGTTCTTAAAACAGGTAGCAAACATGATGTTGAGAATTATCGACCCATCTCTCTTCTCGCAATATGTTCAAAAATATTCAAGAAACTTGTTCGTGACGAGTTGTTTAGACATGTTTCTAGTGTCATCGTGCCGGAACAGCCTGGGTTCGGACCTCGGAGGTCAACGGTTTCTAATTAGGCTTTTCACACAACATTCATCTCTGAAGGTATTGACAGTGAATGCCAAGTGGATTCAATATACACTGACTTTACCGAGGCAATCGGCAGTGTAAACCATCGATTACTGTTACATAAATTGTCAGCACAGTACGGTCTCAGAGTGTTGACTAGCTATTTAAGTAGCAGGACTCAATCGGTCGTCATGGAAGGGGTAAAATCAACACCTTTCCCAGTGACCTCAGAGGTCAATATTGAGACCCTTGTTTTTTGTGTTATTTATAAATGACATCACGACCATTTTACAATTTTCTAAGTGTATTATGTACGCAGACGATTTAAAGTTAAGCTTACGTGATGTAAAATCAATTTTAGACTGCGTGCACTTGCATGCCGACTTATATTCACTTGCCAAGTGGTGTAGTACATGGCTACTGAAATTAAATGTGTCTAAATGAGCATTTAAATCTTAGTAGCCATGTCAAGGTTATCGCTAATAAAATTAGTAAGAAAGTTGGGTTTTTATTTCGAATTGGAAAGTTTTTATCGCTATGGACCAGAGAGATTGTGTATAAATCTATAATTTCTCCACATTTTGAATATTGTAGTACTATTTTATGGGATATTGACAGAAAAGATATGGAGTTGTTACAGAAAATGCAAAATAGAGGAATGAGGGCAGTGTTAAGGTGTCACAAAAGAGTTCACATTTCCACAATGTTAGATATTTTAAAGTTTTCAAGTGTTAAACAAAGGATTGCATTCAATGTTTTAAAATTCGTGGATAATTTGACCAATGGCAGATTGCCCAAGTATTTCCAGGAAACGGTGACATACTTAAATGGGGTTCATAACTATGAAACAAGAGGCACTAGTCAGATAAATATTTTAAGAGTGGGGAAAAGAGCAACCCAGAAATCAATTTTTTACAGTGGTTTTAACCTGTATAATAATTTTATTGAGACTGTGAAAAGAAAGAGTGATAAAAAAACAATTAAAAGTGAGATGGTCGATTTTGTAAGACGCTTTGTGAACGAGTATTGTATTTATATAACGATTGTATTGTAATCTGCAGCTCCTTGTTTGTAACACTGTATGCACGTATGTATGTATATTACTTATGTTGAGGTCCGTGAAGTTAGCCCCCCCCCATGTTAGCACAAACTCTCAAAACTTCACCAGAGTTAGTGCTGAGTTAGTGCTAATAAGTGCCGTTGGAAATATAGTTTGTGCTGCACTAATACCGTATTTATTAATAAAAAAACTGTGGGGGGGCTAACTTCACAGAGCCCCCCCCCATTGTTAGCACAAACTCTCAAAACTTCACCAGAGTAAGTGCTGAGTTAGTGCTAATAAGTGCCGTTGGAATTACAGTTTGTGCTGCACTAATATTGTAGTTATTGATAATAAAACTGTGGGGGGGGCTAACTTCACGCAGCCCCCCCCATGTTAGCACTTACTCTCAAACCTTCACTAGAGTTAGTGCTGAGTTAGTGCTAATAAGTGCCGTTGGAATTATAGTTTGTGCTGCACTAATACCGTAGTTATAAATAAAAAACTGTGGGGGGGGGCCTAACTTCACGCTACCCCAAATATCAGCACTAACTCTGAAAACTTCACCACAGTTAGTGCTAAGTTAGTGCTAATACGTGCTGCTGGAATAACAGTTTGTGCTGCACTAATACTGTAGTTATTGATAAAAAACTGTGGGGGGGGGCTAACTTTAC
The DNA here is from genome assembly GCA_945910005.1 of Isoperla grammatica. Classification (NCBI taxonomy): domain Eukaryota; kingdom Metazoa; phylum Arthropoda; class Insecta; order Plecoptera; family Perlodidae; genus Isoperla; species Isoperla grammatica. The sequence continues at coordinate 24,791 of CAMDTW010000211.1, read as the reverse complement.
GCAGCACCCTCCCCCCATGCTAGCACTAACTCTCAAACCTTCACCAGAGTTATTGCTGAGTTAGTGCTAATAAGTGCCGTTAAAATTATAGTTTGTGCTGCACTTATACTGTAGTTATTAATAAAAAACTGTGGCAGGGCTAACTTCACGCAGCCACCCCCCATGTTAGCACTTACTCTAAAACCTTCACCAGAGTAAGTGCTGAGTTAGTGCTAATAAAAGCCGTTGGAATAATAGTTTGTGCTGCACTAATACCGTACAGTTATTAATAAAAAACAGTGGGGGGGCTAACTTCACGCTACCCCAAATATCAGCACTTACTCTGAAAACTTCACCACAGTTAGTGCTCAGTTAGTGCTAATACGTGCCGTTGGAATTACAGTTTGTGCTGCACTAATACTGTAGTTATTGATAAAAAAACTGTGGGGGGGGGGTTAACTTTACGCAGCACCCTCCCCCCATGCTAGCACTAACTCTCAAACCTTCACCAGAGTTATTGCTGAGTTAGTGCTAATAAGTGCCGTTGGAATTATAGATTGTGCTGCACTAATACCGTAGTTATTAATAAAAAACTGTGGGTGGGCTAACTTCACGGAGCCCCCCCCCCCCCCATTGTTAGCTTAAACTCTCAAAACTTCACCAGAGTTAGTGCTGAGTTAGTCCTAATAAGTGCCGTTGGAATTATAGTTTGTGCTGCACTAATACCGTAGTTATTAATAAAAAACTGTGGGGGGGCTAACTTCACGGAGCCCCCCCCATTGTTAGCACAAACTCTCAAAACTTCACCACAGTTAGTGCTAAAATAGTGCTAATAAGTGCCGTTGGAATTACAGTTTGTGCTGCACTAATATTGTAGTTATTGATAAAAAAACTGTGGGGGGGGCTAACTTCACGCAGCCCCCCCCCATGTTAGCACTTACTCTCAAACCTTCACCAGAGTTATTGCTGAGTTAGTGCTAATAAGTGCCGTTGAAATTATAGTTTGTGCTGCACTAATACTGTAGTTATTAATAAAAAACTGTGGGGGGGCTAACTTCACGCAGCCCCCTCCCCCATGTTAGCACTTACTCTCAAACCTTCACCAGAGTTAGTGCTGAGTTAGTGCTAATAAGAGCCGTTGGAATAATAGTTTGTGCTGCACTAATACCGTACAGTTATTAATAAAAAACTGTGGGGGGGCTAACTTCACGCTACCCCAAATATCAGCACTTACTCTGAAAACTTCACCACAGTTAGTGCTCAGTTAGTGCTAATACGTGCCGTTGGAATTACAGTTTGTGCTGCACTAATAATGTAGTTATTGATAAAAAAACTGTGGGGGGGGGGGTTAACTTTACGCAGCACCCTCCCCCCATGCTAGCACTAACTCTCAAACCTTCACCAGAGTTATTGCTAAGTTAGTGCTAATAAGTGCCGTTGGAATTATAGATTGTGCTGCACTAATACCGTAGTTATTAATAAAAAACTGTGGGTGGGCTAACTTCACGGAGCCCCCCCCCCATTGTTAGCACAAACTCTCAAAACTTCACCAGAGTTAGTGCTGAGTTAGTCCTAATAAGTGCCGTTGGAATTATAGTTTGTGCTGCACTAATACCGTAGTTATTAATAAAAAACTGTGGGGGGGGGCTAACTTCACGGAGCCCCCCCCCATTGTTAGCACAAACTCTCAAAACTTCACCACAGTTAGTGCTAAGTTAGTGCTAATAAGTGCCGTTGGAATTACAGTTTGTGCTGCACTAATATTGTAGTTATTGATAAAAAAACTGTGGGGGGGGGCTAACTTCACGCAGCCCCCCCCCATGTTAGCACTTACTCTCGAACCTTCACCAGAGTTATTGCTGAGTTAGTGCTAATAAGTGCCGTTGAAATTATAGTTTGTGCTGCACTAATACTGTAGTTATTAATAAAAAACTGTGGGTGGGCTAACTTCACGCAGCCCCCTCCCCCATGTTAGCACTAACTCTCAAACCTTCACAAGAGTTAGTGCTGAGTTAGTGCTAATAAGAGCCGTTGGAATAATAGTTTGTGCTGCACTAATACCGTACAGTTATTAATAAAAAACTGTGGGGGGGCTAACTTCACGCTACCCCAAATATCAGCACTTACTCTGAAAACTTCACCACAGTTAGTGCTGAGTTAGTGCTAATACGTGCCGTTGGAATTACAGTTTGTGCTGCACTATTTTATTTACTATTAATTTACTATTTTAATAATTGCTTGCGACGGCCTTAATGTAGCTAAAAAGAGTATAGATTTAGGTATTGGGATGGGGTTTAGAAGGCAAATTTTGT
>CAMDTW010000211.1:10000-17500 GCA_945910005.1 Isoperla grammatica | reverse complement strand
AAGAAAATAAGGAGCACACCAGCGATTGTGTTAACTTAAATAATTAACGTGGCTTATGGAAAAATTCGCATTCGGTCGACTTTCTCGTGCGTAACGTAGACGCGAACTGTCCCGTCCCATAGCTTCGACTTTCTTACGTCAACTTTTAACGTATTCTCAAGTGGTTGCGCTCGACACCTAAAAGTTGGCATAGTTCCCAGTTGGAAATACTAAAGTCAAGGTATGCTCTTGCGTACAAAGAGCCCTTCTTTCTACGCGTACGTATGCAACAATCCCGAAACTGCGATCATACACGGGTTATCTGCCGCCGACATCACCGATATTTCATATCGATCGGCAACGCTAGGAATACTCCGCCCGTCAATATTTAAAATCCACCCGAAGTGAAGGTATCGGGAGAGTTGTCAGCCGTCAGCCCAACAAGTAGCCTAGACTAGACAAGAGACGGGTCGTTAAGTCTAATTCGTTGTAGGCGCTCGCAAAGGAGCAAATAGAAACGGAATAAAAAGTCCGAAACCTAGCCGACGGACCCTACTAGACCCTCCTGGACTGAGACTCCCCTGGACCGAGGGGTCTTAGACCCTCCTTGACTGAAACTCCCCTGGACTGAAGGACCCTAGACCCTCCTGGACTTAACTCCCCTAGACTGAAGGACCCTAGACCCTCCTGGACTGAGACTCTCCTGGACCGAGGGGTCTTAGACCCTCCTGGACTGAAACTCCCCTGGACTGAAGGACCCTAGACCCTCCTGGACGTAAACTCCCCTGGACTGAAGGACCCTGGACCCTCCTGGACTGAGATTCCCCTGGACCGAGAGGTCTTAGACCCTACTGGACTGAGACCCCCTGGACTGAAGGACCCAAGACCCTCCTGGGCTAAGGGGCCCTGGACTAAAGGACCCTAGACCCTCCTGGACTGACACCCCCTGGACTGAAGGACCCTGGACCCTCCTGGGCTAAGGGGCCCTGGACTAAAGGACCCTAGACCCTCCTGGACTGAGACCCCCTGGACTGAAGGACCCTGGACCCTCCTAGGCCAAGAGGCTCTGGACCGAGGGGTAAACACACACGTATATGACGTCATCGAACACTGGGATCTAAATCTATATTTCTTCCAGCGGGTTTGTATGCTACAAACATGCAACAACAAGACTATCATAATATATATATTGTTATGAATAGGCATTTTTCATGGACATGTGCCATGTTTGGTTTACTGTTTGATTCCTATTGTAACAGTGCGGCTGTCTCACCGTCCATTTTGACTACGTATAAGGAAAGGGTATGCAAATAAATGTAATTAATTCAAGTAAACTGATAATGAGTAATCAATGTGTATGTTAAACTATCAGAAACTATTAATCAAGCTTTCAGCTAGCTTATAAAAACAACCTCAATAACAATTTAAGACTAGAACAAGCCTAAAACCTAAACAATAAGTATTTTAACTAATTAAAAGTAATTAACGAAGTTCTTCGGCAATCAAAAGTTAACCAATCGCCAGAGGATATGTCTACTTAAATAACCAGCATTGGGTGAACCGAATCTGATCATTAATAAGGGAGTAATTTGGATTTCAGTATACATTTTGGCATAGCTTTTAACACAGGAACAAAATATCATTGGGATTAATATTCGCTTCACTAGACACGAGACTTTATGGCGCGCTTGGCCTACGTGGTGCATCTTGCAACCGAGCTACGCAGTTAGGTTTGTTCTGGAAGCCAGGGAGGGTTAGAAAAATGTTCAGAGATTAATAAATAAATGGAGAGGGGGAACCGAAACCAAGGCTGTCGAGCGTATGGTTGGAACGCATCAAATCCTGAACCAGGTATACCACCTCAAGGAGGAGTGGGGGTGTTGAGAAAGCCTTGAGAATACAAAACTAAGTAACGGGTAGGTTTTGAGTCAGTAGTGGAGTCGGTCGTGAGTCGAGTGAGTGTGGAGGTTTGCGGGAGAGTGAGTGTGGGGAGTCGAGTGGAGTGTGGCGGACAATGGAGTCGGTCGTGAGAGGAGTAGTGGACAGTCAAACGTGTGGAGGAGAGTGTCGAGAGTCAAGTGTGTAAATTAATGTCAGCGTCAGCAAAATCGTCAAATGTTTAAGTTGTTGTTTTAAATCAAGTGTGTGAATTAATGTCAGCGTCCGCAAAATCGTCAAATGTTTAAGTTGTTGTTTTAAGTCAAGTGTGTGAATTAATGTCAGCGTCAGCAAAATCGTCAAATGTTTAAGTTGTTGTTTTAAGTCGTGTGTGAACTGTCAGCGTCAACGTAATCATAACACCTCAATGTGTTAAAAGCCATCATCACTAATCAATCAGTAACATTCAATGAACAATCATCTTTCCGTAATTACCATCAACTAGAACTTCAAGCCGTGAAGAAACCAATATTCAAGGAATACGACGACATCTGTCACGTAACAAAGACCATCCTACCACCACCATCAACTCGATCTACAATCCGTGAATAACCCGGACCCTCAGGAATATTACGAACATGTAACGTTATTAAGATATAAAACTAATATTAACATTTTGGCAACTTGGTTGAAGGATTAGTTGATAAGGGGATTGAGCATTATAAATCACTTTGGGCCCAAGTAGGTAGTTGTTGTTGTTGCTGTGTTTCGCAATATGTTAATACAGTCCATGGAAACAATTTAATTTATTAATTTCTGATATCCTGTGGATCCTATCAAATGTATGTTAATTTTAATTACCGTAATTGTGTGAACCGACTGAGCTAGGCGAACATAATCTATTTTAGGTCATCACCACCTTACCGGGCATCTTCAGGTGAGTGTGAGATTGACACTATCATATCATCGCATGGTGAGCCCGCTAAGTATCTCCAAAAAAGCTTCAAAAAATATATTTAATCTATGGACGTAAGCTAAGCATGAACGACTTCTTGTACTGTATACGACATAATAAATCAAGGATAGGACAGAACTCGTATTTAACCTACTAACATCTCTTCTGCACTCATTAATAACCCGAAATATGGTAACTGTTCGTGATTTCTCCTGTTTGAGATTGATTCGTAAATGAGATTGCGCCAAAGAAATAGTAGAATGAATGCTACATAGAGAGTCGTTGAGTAAAGAAATGTCCGACCCTTGCCTCGATCTACTTATGTCGGCGACTGTACAGCACCTAATATCATGTGTGCTCTGTAATGAAACCTCTGCTGACACGATTGATTGATTCTATACTTATCCCTGAAATCCAAGAATAGAACTCGTCGGAAGTGGCAGCGATCTCAAATACAGTCTGACTACGTTGGGGTCAGCTGGAAACGAAATGAGTTGAAGCAACGTAAACATACTACTTACTTGCGCAATGTCGATAAGAGTGTTCAAGACGACCCTAAACAGCTTTGGGGGTATATTCAGAGGAGAATGCGTTCCAAGCGCGTCCCAAGTGATGTGACGTGGGGGGGAAACAAATCTCACGATGTTCAATCAGCCCTGTTGATTGTTTGGGTTGTTCTTTGAGTCATCATTCCAGCCGCGACAGTGTGTCGATGCCAATGAACTTCCGAAGGTATCCACTATTACGTCTGATTTGTTATCTACAATGGAGTTCACGTTATCTTCTATAGCGGACTGTTTGTGTGAACTTGACATTTCCAAATCACCAGGCCCGGACATGATCCCTATTCACGTTCTTAAATATTGCAGTGCGGAACTTGCTAAGCCACTGTTAATTATCTTCAATAACATTTTCACACCTGGGGTGTTTCCGAGCAGATGGAAACATGCACATGTAAGTTGTAACATGTAACATGTAACATGTAACATGTACATGCACATGTAAGTTGTAACATGTAACATGGGACATGTAACATGCACATGTAACATGCACATGTAAGTTGTAACATGTAACACCGGTTCTTAAAACAGGTAGCAAACATGATGTTGAGAATTATCGACCCATCTCTCTTCTCGCAATATGTTCAAAAATATTCAAGAAACTTGTTCGTGACGAGTTGTTTAGACATGTTTCTAGTGTCATCGTGCCGGAACAGCCTGGGTTCGGACCTCGGAGGTCAACGGTTTCTAATTAGGCTTTTCACACAACATTCATCTCTGAAGGTATTGACAGTGAATGCCAAGTGGATTCAATATACACTGACTTTACCGAGGCAATCGGCAGTGTAAACCATCGATTACTGTTACATAAATTGTCAGCACAGTACGGTCTCAGAGTGTTGACTAGCTATTTAAGTAGCAGGACTCAATCGGTCGTCATGGAAGGGGTAAAATCAACACCTTTCCCAGTGACCTCAGAGGTCAATATTGAGACCCTTGTTTTTTGTGTTATTTATAAATGACATCACGACCATTTTACAATTTTCTAAGTGTATTATGTACGCAGACGATTTAAAGTTAAGCTTACGTGATGTAAAATCAATTTTAGACTGCGTGCACTTGCATGCCGACTTATATTCACTTGCCAAGTGGTGTAGTACATGGCTACTGAAATTAAATGTGTCTAAATGAGCATTTAAATCTTAGTAGCCATGTCAAGGTTATCGCTAATAAAATTAGTAAGAAAGTTGGGTTTTTATTTCGAATTGGAAAGTTTTTATCGCTATGGACCAGAGAGATTGTGTATAAATCTATAATTTCTCCACATTTTGAATATTGTAGTACTATTTTATGGGATATTGACAGAAAAGATATGGAGTTGTTACAGAAAATGCAAAATAGAGGAATGAGGGCAGTGTTAAGGTGTCACAAAAGAGTTCACATTTCCACAATGTTAGATATTTTAAAGTTTTCAAGTGTTAAACAAAGGATTGCATTCAATGTTTTAAAATTCGTGGATAATTTGACCAATGGCAGATTGCCCAAGTATTTCCAGGAAACGGTGACATACTTAAATGGGGTTCATAACTATGAAACAAGAGGCACTAGTCAGATAAATATTTTAAGAGTGGGGAAAAGAGCAACCCAGAAATCAATTTTTTACAGTGGTTTTAACCTGTATAATAATTTTATTGAGACTGTGAAAAGAAAGAGTGATAAAAAAACAATTAAAAGTGAGATGGTCGATTTTGTAAGACGCTTTGTGAACGAGTATTGTATTTATATAACGATTGTATTGTAATCTGCAGCTCCTTGTTTGTAACACTGTATGCACGAATGTATGTATATTACTTATGTTGAGGTCCGTGAAGTTAGCCCCCCCCCATGTTAGCACAAACTCTCAAAACTTCACCAGAGTTAGTGCTGAGTTAGTGCTAATAAGTGCCGTTGGAAATATAGTTTGTGCTGCACTAATACCGTATTTATTAATAAAAAAACTGTGGGGGGGCTAACTTCACAGAGCCCCCCCCCATTGTTAGCACAAACTCTCAAAACTTCACCAGAGTAAGTGCTGAGTTAGTGCTAATAAGTGCCGTTGGAATTACAGTTTGTGCTGCACTAATATTGTAGTTATTGATAATAAAACTGTGGGGGGGGCTAACTTCACGCAGCCCCCCCCATGTTAGCACTTACTCTCAAACCTTCACTAGAGTTAGTGCTGAGTTAGTGCTAATAAGTGCCGTTGGAATTATAGTTTGTGCTGCACTAATACCGTAGTTATAAATAAAAAACTGTGGGGGGGGGCCTAACTTCACGCTACCCCAAATATCAGCACTAACTCTGAAAACTTCACCACAGTTAGTGCTAAGTTAGTGCTAATACGTGCTGCTGGAATAACAGTTTGTGCTGCACTAATACTGTAGTTATTGATAAAAAACTGTGGGGGGGGGCTAACTTTACGCAGCACCCTCCCCCCATGCTAGCACTAACTCTCAAACCTTCACCAGAGTTATTGCTGAGTTAGTGCTAATAAGTGCCGTTAAAATTATAGTTTGTGCTGCACTTATACTGTAGTTATTAATAAAAAACTGTGGCAGGGCTAACTTCACGCAGCCACCCCCCATGTTAGCACTTACTCTAAAACCTTCACCAGAGTAAGTGCTGAGTTAGTGCTAATAAAAGCCGTTGGAATAATAGTTTGTGCTGCACTAATACCGTACAGTTATTAATAAAAAACAGTGGGGGGGCTAACTTCACGCTACCCCAAATATCAGCACTTACTCTGAAAACTTCACCACAGTTAGTGCTCAGTTAGTGCTAATACGTGCCGTTGGAATTACAGTTTGTGCTGCACTAATACTGTAGTTATTGATAAAAAAACTGTGGGGGGGGGTTAACTTTACGCAGCACCCTCCCCCCATGCTAGCACTAACTCTCAAACCTTCACCAGAGTTATTGCTGAGTTAGTGCTAATAAGTGCCGTTGGAATTATAGATTGTGCTGCACTAATACCGTAGTTATTAATAAAAAACTGTGGGTGGGCTAACTTCACGGAGCCCCCCCCCCCCCCATTGTTAGCTTAAACTCTCAAAACTTCACCAGAGTTAGTGCTGAGTTAGTCCTAATAAGTGCCGTTGGAATTATAGTTTGTGCTGCACTAATACCGTAGTTATTAATAAAAAACTGTGGGGGGGCTAACTTCACGGAGCCCCCCCCATTGTTAGCACAAACTCTCAAAACTTCACCACAGTTAGTGCTAAAATAGTGCTAATAAGTGCCGTTGGAATTACAGTTTGTGCTGCACTAATATTGTAGTTATTGATAAAAAAACTGTGGGGGGGGCTAACTTCACGCAGCCCCCCCCCATGTTAGCACTTACTCTCAAACCTTCACCAGAGTTATTGCTGAGTTAGTGCTAATAAGTGCCGTTGAAATTATAGTTTGTGCTGCACTAATACTGTAGTTATTAATAAAAAACTGTGGGGGGGCTAACTTCACGCAGCCCCCTCCCCCATGTTAGCACTTACTCTCAAACCTTCACCAGAGTTAGTGCTGAGTTAGTGCTAATAAGAGCCGTTGGAATAATAGTTTGTGCTGCACTAATACCGTACAGTTATTAATAAAAAACTGTGGGGGGGCTAACTTCACGCTACCCCAAATATCAGCACTTACTCTGAAAACTTCACCACAGTTAGTGCTCAGTTAGTGCTAATACGTGCCGTTGGAATTACAGTTTGTGCTGCACTAATAATGTAGTTATTGATAAAAAAACTGTGGGGGGGGGGTTAACTTTACGCAGCACCCTCCCCCCATGCTAGCACTAACACTCAAACCTTCACCAGAGTTATTGCTAAGTTAGTGCTAATAAGTGCCGTTGGAATTATAGATTGTGCTGCACTAATACCGTAGTTATTAATAAAAAACTGTGGGTGGGCTAACTTCACGGAGCCCCCCCCCCATTGTTAGCACAAACTCTCAAAACTTCACCAGAGTTAGTGCTGAGTTAGTCCTAATAAGTGCCGTTGGAATTATAGTTTGTGCTGCACTAATACCGTAGTTATTAATAAAAAACTGTGGGGGGGGGCTAACTTCACGGAGCCCCCCCCCATTGTTAGCACAAACTCTCAAAACTTCACCACAGTTAGTGCTAAGTTAGTGCTAATAAGTGCCGTTGGAATTACAGTTTGT
>CAMDTW010000211.1:0-5000 GCA_945910005.1 Isoperla grammatica | reverse complement strand
ATAATCACTATCATTTCGTGCGTTACGAATAAACCTTATATTAAGAATAGAATGTCTGGGCAACAAACAAGCAATAAGCTCGTTTTTATTGCATTTATACCATTACATTGTTCGATTGCAAACAATAACAAAGAATACAAATAAAGATTGCAACACAGTAGTCATTATCAGATTATAAATGAGCTGTATCTATTTTTCTCACAACAATATCTGCATTATAATATAAAAACAATTTTTTTTTTTTTTTTAATCGGCCTCCTCCATCCCCATAGCCGTCCATCTCCACCTTCTCCACCGCGGAGCAAAGAAAATAAGGAGCACACCAGCGATTGTGTTAACTTAAATAATTAACGTGGCTTATGGAAAAATTCGCATTCGGTCGACTTTCTCGTGCGTAACGTAGACGCGAACTGTCCCGTCCCATAGCTTCGACTTTCTTACGTCAACTTTTAACGTATTCTCAAGTGGTTGCGCTCGACACCTAAAAGTTGGCATAGTTCCCAGTTGGAAATACTAAAGTCAAGGTATGCTCTTGCGTACAAAGAGCCCTTCTTTCTACGCGTACGTATGCAACAATCCCGAAACTGCGATCATACACGGGTTATCTGCCGCCGACATCACCGATATTTCATATCGATCGGCAACGCTAGGAATACTCCGCCCGTCAATATTTAAAATCCACCCGAAGTGAAGGTATCGGGAGAGTTGTCAGCCGTCAGCCCAACAAGTAGCCTAGACTAGACAAGAGACGGGTCGTTAAGTCTAATTCGTTGTAGGCGCTCGCAAAGGAGCAAATAGAAACGGAATAAAAAGTCCGAAACCTAGCCGACGGACCCTACTAGACCCTCCTGGACTGAGACTCCCCTGGACCGAGGGGTCTTAGACCCTCCTTGACTGAAACTCCCCTGGACTGAAGGACCCTAGACCCTCCTGGACTTAACTCCCCTAGACTGAAGGACCCTAGACCCTCCTGGACTGAGACTCTCCTGGACCGAGGGGTCTTAGACCCTCCTGGACTGAAACTCCCCTGGACTGAAGGACCCTAGACCCTCCTGGACGTAAACTCCCCTGGACTGAAGGACCCTGGACCCTCCTGGACTGAGATTCCCCTGGACCGAGAGGTCTTAGACCCTACTGGACTGAGACCCCCTGGACTGAAGGACCCAAGACCCTCCTGGGCTAAGGGGCCCTGGACTAAAGGACCCTAGACCCTCCTGGACTGACACCCCCTGGACTGAAGGACCCTGGACCCTCCTGGGCTAAGGGGCCCTGGACTAAAGGACCCTAGACCCTCCTGGACTGAGACCCCCTGGACTGAAGGACCCTGGACCCTCCTAGGCCAAGAGGCTCTGGACCGAGGGGTAAACACACACGTATATGACGTCATCGAACACTGGGATCTAAATCTATATTTCTTCCAGCGGGTTTGTATGCTACAAACATGCAACAACAAGACTATCATAATATATATATTGTTATGAATAGGCATTTTTCATGGACATGTGCCATGTTTGGTTTACTGTTTGATTCCTATTGTAACAGTGCGGCTGTCTCACCGTCCATTTTGACTACGTATAAGGAAAGGGTATGCAAATAAATGTAATTAATTCAAGTAAACTGATAATGAGTAATCAATGTGTATGTTAAACTATCAGAAACTATTAATCAAGCTTTCAGCTAGCTTATAAAAACAACCTCAATAACAATTTAAGACTAGAACAAGCCTAAAACCTAAACAATAAGTATTTTAACTAATTAAAAGTAATTAACGAAGTTCTTCGGCAATCAAAAGTTAACCAATCGCCAGAGGATATGTCTACTTAAATAACCAGCATTGGGTGAACCGAATCTGATCATTAATAAGGGAGTAATTTGGATTTCAGTATACATTTTGGCATAGCTTTTAACACAGGAACAAAATATCATTGGGATTAATATTCGCTTCACTAGACACGAGACTTTATGGCGCGCTTGGCCTACGTGGTGCATCTTGCAACCGAGCTACGCAGTTAGGTTTGTTCTGGAAGCCAGGGAGGGTTAGAAAAATGTTCAGAGATTAATAAATAAATGGAGAGGGGGAACCGAAACCAAGGCTGTCGAGCGTATGGTTGGAACGCATCAAATCCTGAACCAGGTATACCACCTCAAGGAGGAGTGGGGGTGTTGAGAAAGCCTTGAGAATACAAAACTAAGTAACGGGTAGGTTTTGAGTCAGTAGTGGAGTCGGTCGTGAGTCGAGTGAGTGTGGAGGTTTGCGGGAGAGTGAGTGTGGGGAGTCGAGTGGAGTGTGGCGGACAATGGAGTCGGTCGTGAGAGGAGTAGTGGACAGTCAAACGTGTGGAGGAGAGTGTCGAGAGTCAAGTGTGTAAATTAATGTCAGCGTCAGCAAAATCGTCAAATGTTTAAGTTGTTGTTTTAAATCAAGTGTGTGAATTAATGTCAGCGTCCGCAAAATCGTCAAATGTTTAAGTTGTTGTTTTAAGTCAAGTGTGTGAATTAATGTCAGCGTCAGCAAAATCGTCAAATGTTTAAGTTGTTGTTTTAAGTCGTGTGTGAACTGTCAGCGTCAACGTAATCATAACACCTCAATGTGTTAAAAGCCATCATCACTAATCAATCAGTAACATTCAATGAACAATCATCTTTCCGTAATTACCATCAACTAGAACTTCAAGCCGTGAAGAAACCAATATTCAAGGAATACGACGACATCTGTCACGTAACAAAGACCATCCTACCACCACCATCAACTCGATCTACAATCCGTGAATAACCCGGACCCTCAGGAATATTACGAACATGTAACGTTATTAAGATATAAAACTAATATTAACATTTTGGCAACTTGGTTGAAGGATTAGTTGATAAGGGGATTGAGCATTATAAATCACTTTGGGCCCAAGTAGGTAGTTGTTGTTGTTGCTGTGTTTCGCAATATGTTAATACAGTCCATGGAAACAATTTAATTTATTAATTTCTGATATCCTGTGGATCCTATCAAATGTATGTTAATTTTAATTACCGTAATTGTGTGAACCGACTGAGCTAGGCGAACATAATCTATTTTAGGTCATCACCACCTTACCGGGCATCTTCAGGTGAGTGTGAGATTGACACTATCATATCATCGCATGGTGAGCCCGCTAAGTATCTCCAAAAAAGCTTCAAAAAATATATTTAATCTATGGACGTAAGCTAAGCATGAACGACTTCTTGTACTGTATACGACATAATAAATCAAGGATAGGACAGAACTCGTATTTAACCTACTAACATCTCTTCTGCACTCATTAATAACCCGAAATATGGTAACTGTTCGTGATTTCTCCTGTTTGAGATTGATTCGTAAATGAGATTGCGCCAAAGAAATAGTAGAATGAATGCTACATAGAGAGTCGTTGAGTAAAGAAATGTCCGACCCTTGCCTCGATCTACTTATGTCGGCGACTGTACAGCACCTAATATCATGTGTGCTCTGTAATGAAACCTCTGCTGACACGATTGATTGATTCTATACTTATCCCTGAAATCCAAGAATAGAACTCGTCGGAAGTGGCAGCGATCTCAAATACAGTCTGACTACGTTGGGGTCAGCTGGAAACGAAATGAGTTGAAGCAACGTAAACATACTACTTACTTGCGCAATGTCGATAAGAGTGTTCAAGACGACCCTAAACAGCTTTGGGGGTATATTCAGAGGAGAATGCGTTCCAAGCGCGTCCCAAGTGATGTGACGTGGGGGGGAAACAAATCTCACGATGTTCAATCAGCCCTGTTGATTGTTTGGGTTGTTCTTTGAGTCATCATTCCAGCCGCGACAGTGTGTCGATGCCAATGAACTTCCGAAGGTATCCACTATTACGTCTGATTTGTTATCTACAATGGAGTTCACGTTATCTTCTATAGCGGACTGTTTGTGTGAACTTGACATTTCCAAATCACCAGGCCCGGACATGATCCCTATTCACGTTCTTAAATATTGCAGTGCGGAACTTGCTAAGCCACTGTTAATTATCTTCAATAACATTTTCACACCTGGGGTGTTTCCGAGCAGATGGAAACATGCACATGTAAGTTGTAACATGTAACATGTAACATGTAACATGTACATGCACATGTAAGTTGTAACATGTAACATGGGACATGTAACATGCACATGTAACATGCACATGTAAGTTGTAACATGTAACACCGGTTCTTAAAACAGGTAGCAAACATGATGTTGAGAATTATCGACCCATCTCTCTTCTCGCAATATGTTCAAAAATATTCAAGAAACTTGTTCGTGACGAGTTGTTTAGACATGTTTCTAGTGTCATCGTGCCGGAACAGCCTGGGTTCGGACCTCGGAGGTCAACGGTTTCTAATTAGGCTTTTCACACAACATTCATCTCTGAAGGTATTGACAGTGAATGCCAAGTGGATTCAATATACACTGACTTTACCGAGGCAATCGGCAGTGTAAACCATCGATTACTGTTACATAAATTGTCAGCACAGTACGGTCTCAGAGTGTTGACTAGCTATTTAAGTAGCAGGACTCAATCGGTCGTCATGGAAGGGGTAAAATCAACACCTTTCCCAGTGACCTCAGAGGTCAATATTGAGACCCTTGTTTTTTGTGTTATTTATAAATGACATCACGACCATTTTACAATTTTCTAAGTGTATTATGTACGCAGACGATTTAAAGTTAAGCTTACGTGATGTAAAATCAATTTTAGACTGCGTGCACTTGCATGCCGACTTATATTCACTTGCCAAGTGGTGTAGTACATGGCTACTGAAATTAAATGTGTCTAAATGAGCATTTAAATCTTAGTAGCCATGTCAAGGTTATCGCTAATAAAATTAGTAAGAAAGTTGGGTTTTTATTTCGAATTGGAAAGTTTTTATCGCTATGGACCAGAGAGATTGTGTATAAATCTATAATTTCTCCACATTTTGAATATTGTAGTACTATTTTATGGGATATTGACAGAAAAGATATGGAGTTGTTA
>CAMDTW010000210.1:0-52838 GCA_945910005.1 Isoperla grammatica | reverse complement strand
CAGTTAAAATCTACTTTTCAGTTAAATTGTTTTCACCATGGCAACGGCCAATAAAAATACACCAAACTTAGCTTAAGGCCGATCCACAATTGAAATAAGGGTTGAAATAAGAATCCGTGAAATAGTGAAATAACAACGAACTGGTTCACAACAGACCCGTAGTACCTTATTTCAACATAGGAGAGCGTTTCAATCGAGCACTTTTCGACCGGATCTGACGCCATAGTCACGGCCTACTCCAAACCTATAGCAGGCCGTGGCCAAATGTGGCTTTGCACTGCGACTTTTTTCCACTCGCAGCGCCAGCACCGACAAACAACGAGCTGTCAAAATAATAAAATTGCAACAAAATGAAGAAAACGAGGTATGGCAATAGTAACTGCTCACCAGTTAAAACGACTAATGATGGGCAACCAAGTTGTGAACGTTTTGTATGTTTCTTGTTTGTTTTGAAGATTTGTTTTCAAAATCAGGATATTTTATTGTTTGACAGCTTGATGTTTGCCGATCGATTCATTTAATTTGTTTCATTGTTGTAAAACAAGCTTGCAAGAAGCCTACCTAACGTGGACGACGACGACGGCAATAACAACAACAACAACGACGATAATATCCGGTTCGACTGGAGTAGGCCTTCTCTTCTCGAGCTTTGATTGGTTCGTCATAAGAAGTTGAAATAAGAAATGGAATTGAATAATTTCTTATGACTATTTCAATCCACTGTGACAGTTGTGAACCACAGCGTTGTTATTGCATGTTCCATTTCGCTTAAACCTTATTGCTATTTCACTATTTCAACTCTTATTTCAATTGTGAATCCGCCTTTACCTGGCAATTAAATTAACTTAACACTTTAACTGGACATTGAAGTTAGAGGCATTAAGGCTCATGTACATCCACTTTGCGTACGCGTGAAAATTATAGAAAATTATAGAAATTACGTTAGGCGTTCCCATCGAATGTTGATAATTTTCTTAAGTAAACGTAAACCAATCAGAGCTCATGAATTTTCCACCAATAGGGAACTTGCAACTGACTTCACAGCCGGGCTGCGTACCAACTTTGACTGCGTTCACTGTGGCTGTGACTGGTGGTGGGGGTAGCCCAGTCAACGCAGTGAACGCAGCAGCTGGTACGGGATGCAGTCACAGTCACAGCGAAAGCAGACAACAGCAGAAATTGTCATTCATAAAAGCAACATTTGCCATCTGTTAATTAACCTTACAACATTACATTAATAATTTAACGCTTATGGGACTTCTAAGATGAGATTATATGGTGTTGTGATGTCACTTACTATTTAAACCATATAATATTGTATATAAATTCATAATTCGCGGTAAAATTATTAGCCACGCCCCCCTTGAGTGCGATAGCTGGATCTTTTCGGCCCAGTCAACGCAGTAACTGGAGGGGTAACTGCGAGGTGAACTGGTACGCAAAAAGCAGTGACTGCAGCTTGACTGCGAGTCAAGCTGGTACGGATCTCAGTCACTGCAGTCACTCCCAGTCATAGTTGGTACGCAGCCCCGAACTACATCAATGTAACAAATGAATCGAACTGATTGACAAACAACGAGCTGTCAAAATAATAAAATTGCAACATTATGAAGAAAACGCAAACTTGCAAGAAGCCTATATTTATTATTTTTTGAAATACCTTTACCATTATTTGTATTTAAATCAATTCAATAATGGATGACAATGTAGAAGTAATGGGCTTATTAAAAGTGAGTCATCCATTGCTGTTTTATTTCTCTATGATAGAAATGTTGTGATGTGGTTTGGTTTGACACTTCGATAAAGAAACAATGTAAGCTGTTCGTTTGTTTGCATGCGCCAATTAACCAAATTCTAGAAATTGGAAAAAGTTGGAGTTGAATCAACTTTTCGCGTCGTGAAACGTACGTTAATTTTCCTAATTGCAATGTGCATGGTTACATGTAAATTCAATATGGCCAACTCACTAATTTCTGGAAGTTACGTACGCTAAGTGGATGTAGACGGGCCTTTACTTGTCTTAACGATTATTTTGTTTAGATATTTCTACTTTCTTCCATTATAACGTCGTCAAAATAAGTAAGACTTTTGTAGAAGGTGCTCTGTACTTAAAAGTAAGTTATACTCACTGGCGATTATGGTGCTATCATCTATTGTACTTATTTATAAATCAAGTATATGTGATTGAAATTATCGATAGCCGAAAAGATGACTGTATTACCGACCGACAATAAATTTACAAACATCAAGCGATATTACATCGCCTAATTGGGCTCATAACGATATTGCAACATATTGTACGAAAATATCAATTATTGTTTGCGTCCCTAATTAAAATGTTAAAAATTGTTAAAATTATTACTAACATTATTCATAGTTCCCACGTGACGTCACAGCGGCCATGATTGCGACACAATTAGGGCCAATCCTAGATCATTGGCAAATACTATTCAAATTTAATAAAGAAGCCTTACTTAGAATTAAAGAAGTAAACATAACTAACAAAAAAAATGAAAATACCAGATATACCAATTTTATTAAAAAAAAACAAAAAAACGGGCTAAATTTGAAAGAACTAAGAAGTTATTAGTTCTACCACAACAGCCTTCAATAGGGAACACGCGTATGAAAATCTTAATCGATTTTTAAATACCTTGTCTCTCATTTAATAATTTTGTGTCTTTGAATTTTGAAAAACGGATCAGTCTATGCCTCAAAATAATTGGTTTAGTAACGATAAATAAAAGGGCGCGAAAAACGAGCCGCCGCCATGTAGAGTGGATTTGACGTAATGGTTTTGTTCTTTGTACGCTCACCGCCTCAGCGATTGGTCTGTTACGCCACGTCTACAGAATCATTGCGTCACAGCCACCTGTACGCGTTTCAGATCCCCAGTTTAAACTTCAATAAATGCGACCACATTAAACCTATTTAAAAATTTCTTTTTTACGTGCGACTTGCATTAATATACTTTTTATATCTAATACTATTAAACTAAGTGTTTGGTTTAACAAAAAAAATCGTACGCGTGTTGCCTATTGTTTCTCCATGGCAACGTCAAAGTTTGATCACAAATGTGGCCGCCACGCGCACAGATGTGACGTACCGTGTGCAACCTATGAAAAGTTTCAAAGATTTTCCATAAATGTTTTTACAAATGGATAGAAATGATGTAACCCCTAGCTTACCCACTAGGATGCTGTACTCTATGGTGAATGGATACAGGTAGGGTGAGAAGTTCTCCGATATTAGTGTGAGGCCGTTTGGCTCGAGACACTGGTTGGTCAACTTGGAGCTGTCGTTGAGAAACCTCAACAGTTCTTCGGCCCCTCCTGGAAATCAGAAGGTCATTGTCAATTCAAGCTAAATATACATTCATTTAACTTGTCTCATGCTAGATCTCGTCAGCCAATAGAGATTCGCCTCCCCTAACGTGAAGGCTTATTATTTAGAACAATATGAGTTTTTGTATGGTAGGCCTATAGGTTCAATTCTATGTTTTAAAGAGGGTCCACTGTCATATCCTTACTTGTCTTTCAGTCAAGAAAATATACTACTATTACACCACTAAAATTTAGAATGCAACGAACACAACAACAACAAAATTACTTCCGTCCCACACAGTGACCAATCACAATGCTTGTTTCCACGAGGCGCACAAAGCGTGGTATGTTCAAATTTCGGTTATTATTATTATTATTATTATTATTATTATTATTATTATTATTATTATTATTATTATTATTTATTATTATTTATTTTTTTTCGCTGTGTTTGTTGTACTATTCTAAAAAAATTCTTCCCACTGAATTGATTGATAGATTGTGCTTAACGTCTCATATTTTTGCAACTTGGCTAATCGAGAGGATGAGTGGGCGAAATATGAAGACGAAATAGGGGGCTGTTTGATGGAAAGGGGCAAGCAAAGGGAAAAGGGAGTTGGGAGGTTGTGGACTGTATTTCGTCTGACAAGGGCGAAGGGTTGCCGACTGTATACTGGCGACGCCGTAAGAAGCAAGGTGATCTCTAAAATTCTGAGAAGAGACGGTCGCTCCACACGGTCTATTACAACGGTTTTCACCGCCGGCTTTCCCGATAGCTGCATTGTTATTGCCCACTGTATTGACTGCACCGACCGTGAATGGAATGCAACCCCACCACGTCTGACAACATGCGGGCGATATTATCACTACAATACCTGAGGCAAGAGAACGGGATGCCACTAGATTTAGGTTGGTAGTTGTCACACGCGTCACTTCACTATTACATAATCCGTGACGACAACACCTTGCAAGTTAATTTGACGGGACTATAGTTTGTGTGTTTGACTCACTCTGCTTGTACGAGACTAGCGGCAGCGCCATGATATTCTCGAGAGACTCTATCGGGTCCTCCTCCGCGTTGCGCGCCGACGCCATCTTGTCTTTGGCCGCCGCGTAATGGTGGAGCGAGTCCATAGTCTCGCGCAATATCGTCCACACCCAGAAGCAGATGCTGGAGGCGATACAATGCATCAAGGCGAACCTAGCTAGCTCCTTGCAGCGGTTGATGATCACCTAGAAACAATCCTTCACTTACAACATCGGTAGATAGGCCTACTAGTTCTTGCTGCAAAAGAGCGCGCGCTGGTTCTACAGTATAATATACTATCGCCATCTTTGAACTTTCGGCCGCCATTACAGCAACCATTCTTGAATTCACAGCCTTCTCGAATGTAATTCGTAATCTTGCCGCGTTACATTGAGGCACAGCCTTCTTGAACGTCGACGTCGGTTCAATCCGAGGTTCCATGACGCAAGGTCCTCTTGATCTCCGCCTAGCGGAGGCTCGTCGAACTCCCAACTTGCGAGTTCGACGAGCCTCCGCTAGGCGGAGATCAAGAGGACCTTGCCATGACGGATTGACCCGTCGAGAAGGTTGTGCATTGAAGAAGAAAAATGGTCGTTATGGTGGACGTGCAAGATGTTACTGATTATGATTCTGTTACTTGATGGATTCTGTTACTATGCTACTAGTACGTGAAATAGATAGGGTTTCTACAAATGGCAGGAATATGCTTCTATATTTCGACTAGGGCTGGTCAAATTTCTCGAATAGTTTCGAACAAATCGAACATCCCGGCTATTTTTCGTCCCGTAGTTGGCATCACTGGTTTCTTTTTCAAATTCAAAATGGCCGCGATATCAGTAACTCTTGTCACATATACGATAGAGGTGATACTTACATTGGAGTATTTGAAGATGAAGAACAGCTGGAAGAACGAGTAGAGAGGGTAGATAATGTCCAGCACGAGGGTGGGAACTGACGCGCAGCCGTAGAAGTCGTTGTCGTTCTCGGCCGTGAGGAAGACGATCTGGTAGCCCATGAGTAGCCCGCTGTGGATCAGATGGCCGAAGCAGAAACCTGCACACACACACACACAATCATTAATATTGCTTAAAAAAAACAAATAAATTCACATTAGAGTCTACCCACTCAGAAACAAGACTGATTTTCAGTGGGGGACTTTAATTTAAAGCGACTAAACCAACCCTGTAGGCTTCGAGCACCATCGACGAGTGAGCGATAACCAATCAAAGATCGATATTTTTAATAAGAAACACATGAATAAGTGATTGGACAGTGCGAACACCTGCGGACAAATGTCGGAATCAACAAGGCCGATTCAGAACAACTTTATTGAGTGCTTCGTTGCTCAATAGAATACACATACAATACAATACAATACAATACAATACACACTGACCTGTCGCACCGCACTTGAGATAGAAGCTGCCGGAATGTCGCCCGGTAGAGAAGCAATAGTCCAGCTGTAGGGGGGGAGTCTGTAGATGACCATGAGCTGGGGTCACTCTTAGAGAGCCGCGCAATACAATACAATACAATACAATACAATACAATACACACTGACCTGCTGCCCCGCACTTTAGATAGAAGCTGCCGGAATGTCGCCCGGTAGAGAAGCAATAGTCCAGCTGTAGGGGGGAGTCTGTAGATGACCACGAGCTGGGGTCACTCTTAGAGAGCCGCGCAATACAATACAATACAATACAATACAATACAATACACACTGACCTGCTGCCCCGCACTTTAGATAGAAGCTGCCGGAATGTCGCCCGGTAGAGAAGCAATAGTCCAGCTGTACGGGTGAGTCTGTAGATGACCACGAGCTGGGGTCACTCTTAGAGAGCCGCGCAATACAATACAATACAATACAATACAATATACACTGACCTGCCGCCCGGCACTTGAGATAGAAGCTGCCGGAATGTCGCCCGGTAGAGAAGCAATAGTCCAGCTGTAGGGGGGAGTCTGTAGATGACCACGAGCTGGGGTCACTCTTAGAGAGCCGCGCAATACAATACAATACAATACAATACAATACACACTGACCTGCCGCCCCGGGCACACTTGAGATAG
Source organism: Isoperla grammatica (assembly GCA_945910005.1). Lineage (NCBI taxonomy): Eukaryota > Metazoa > Arthropoda > Insecta > Plecoptera > Perlodidae > Isoperla > Isoperla grammatica. The sequence continues at coordinate 46,418 of CAMDTW010000210.1, read as the reverse complement.
AAGCTGCCGGAATGTCGCCCGGTAGAGAAGCAATAGTCCAGCTGTAGGGGGGAGTCTGTAGATGACCACGAGCTGGGGTCACTCTTAGAGAGCCGCGCAATACAATACAATACAATACAATACAATACACACTGACCTGCTGCCCCACACTTGAGATAGAAGCTGCCGGAATGTCGCCCGGTAGAGAAGCAATAGTCCAGCTGTAGGGGGGAGTCTGTAGATGACCACGAGCTGGGGTCACTCTTAGAGAGCCGCGCAATACAATACAATACAATACAATACAATACACACTGACCTGCCGCCCCGGGCACACTTGAGATAGAAGCTGCCGGAATGTCGCCCGGTAGAGAAGCAATAGTCCAGCTGTAGGGGGGAGTCTGTAGATGACCACGAGCTGGGGTCACTCTTAGAGAGCCGCGCAATACAATACAATACAATACAATACAATACACACTGACCTGCTGCCCCACACTTGAGATAGAAGCTGCCGGAATGTCGCCCGGTAGAGAAGCAATAGTCCAGCTGTAGGGGGGAGTCTGTAGATGACCACGAGCTGGGGTCACTCTTAGAGAGCCGCGCAATACAATACAATACAATACAATACAATACAATACAATACAATACACACTGACCTGCTGCCCCGCACTTGAGATAGAAGCTGCCGGAATGTCGCCCGGTAGAGAAGCAATAGTCCAGCTGTAGGGGGGAGTCTGTAGATGACCACGAGCTGGGGTCACTCTTAGAGAGCCGCGCAATACAATACAATACAATACAATACAATACACACTGACCTGCTGCCCCACACTTGAGATAGAAGCTGCCGGAATGTCGCCCGGTAGAGAAGCAATAGTCCAGCTGTAGGAGGGAGTCTGTAGATGACCATGAGCTGGGGTCACTCTTAGAGAGCCGCGCAATACAATACAATACAATACAATACAATACACACTGACCTGCTGCCCCACACTTGAGATAGAAGCTGCCGGAATGTCGCCCGGTAGAGAAGCAATAGTCCAGCTGTAGGGGGGAGTCTGTAGATGACCACGAGCTGGGGTCACTCTTAGAGAGCCGCGCAATACAGTACAATACAATACAATACAATACAATACACACTGACCTGCCGCCCGGCACTTGAGATAGAAGCTGCCGGAATGTCGCCCGGTAGAGAAGCAATAGTCCAGCTGTACGGGTGAGTCTGTAGATGACCACGAGCTGGGGTCACTCTTAGAGAGCCGCGCAATACAATACAATACAATACAATACAATACAATACACACTGACCTGCTGCCCCGCACTTGAGATAGAAGCTGCCGGAATGTCGCCCGGTAGAGAAGCAATAGTCCAGCTGTACGGGTGAGTCTGTAGATGACCACGAGCTGGGGTCACTCTTAGAGAGCCGCGCAATACAATACAATACAATACAATACAATACACACTGACCTGCCGCCCCACACTTGAGATAGAAGCTGCCGGAATGTCGCCCGGTAGAGAAGCAATAGTCCAGCTGTAGGGGTGAGTCTGTAGATGACCACGAGCTGGGGTCACTCTTAGAGAGCCGCGCAATACAATACAATACAATACAGTACAATACACACTGACCTGCCGCCCGGCACTTGAGATAGAAGCTGCCGGAATGTCGCCCGGTAGAGAAGCAATAGTCCAGCTGTAGGGGGGAGTCTGTAGATGACCACGAGCTGGGGTCACTCTTAGAGAGCCGCGCAATACAATACAATACAATACAATACAATACAATACACACTGACCTGCTGCCCCACACTTGAGATAGAAGCTGCCGGAATGTCGCCCGGTAGAGAAACAATAGTCCAGCTGTAGGGGGGAGTCTGTAGATGACCACGAGCTGGGGTCACTCTTAGAGAGCCGCGCAATACAATACAATACAATACAATACACACTGACCTGCCGCCCCGGGCACACTTGAGATAGAAGCTGCCGGAATGTCGCCCGGTAGAGAAGCAATAGTCCAGCTGTATGGGGGAGTCTGAAGATGACCACGAGCTGGGGTCACTCTTAGAGAGCCGCGCAATACAATACAATACAATACAATACAATACAATACACACTGACCTGCTGCCCCACACTTGAGATAGAAGCTGCCGGAATGTCGCCCGGTAGAGAAGCAATAGTCCAGCTGTAGGGGGGAGTCTGTAGATGACCACGAGCTGGGGTCACTCTTAGAGAGCCGCGCAATACAATACAATACAATACAATACAATACAATACACACTGACCTGCTGCCCCACACTTGAGATAGAAGCTGCCGGAATGTCGCCCGGTAGAGAAACAATAGTCCAGCTGTAGGGGGGAGTCTGTAGATGACCACGAGCTGGGGTCACTCTTAGAGAGCCGCGCAATACAATACAATACAATACAATACAATACAATACAATACACACTGACCTGCGGCCCCGCACTTGAGATAGAAGCTGCCGGAATGTCGCCCGGTAGAGAAGCAATAGTCCAGCTGTATGGGGGAGTCTGTAGATGACCATGAGCTGGGGTCACTCTTAGAGAGCGACTCTGAACCCCACGCGTGGAGGTCGCCGTCGTGACCCTTGACCCCGCGCAGAGAGTCGTCTAGAATCATCGGCGAGGCAGTCGATTAGTAGGGGAGCAGGGGGTGGGGGGTAGGGCGGGTGCATTGATACACTGATGTTTAAATAAAGAAATTTTTATGTTTCAATTTTAGGTATTTCAGTTTGTTTTCGTTGTATTCCTCTATAACTCATTTTTCTTCCAAGTGATAGGTTGCCAATGTACGATCTATGAACACTAAGTTTTAAATACAGGATGAAATCCTGGCTGAGAAGTGAAAACAGTCCCAACGAATAAGACAACTGAATCTCTCAGAAGAATGTAAAAAGAGGATAGGCCCACAAATAGTTGTAATATTTTATTAATATTATTATTTTATGCGTCCGATCCGTGCAATGTGTCCGTTTTTTCGATTCATCCATCGAAGTCGAATGAGTATGGACTGTGATTGGACCTAGGACTATTGGAACTCGGTCATATCATATAATGTCAGGATGGGAAGGGTTGAAGAAATGGACAAGTAGAATAACGGAGGGGGGAAATGGGAGGATGTGGACTGCCTTTCGTCTAGCTTCTCCACCTCGACCTGTCCTGCTAGGGAGGGTGGCCCTATCAGAAGGCATAGCTCTCGGGGTCAGACCTGCCCACCACGATAAGGGGACAGTGACTGTCCCTGTGACAGTAACTGTCCCCGTGACAGCTCAACTCACCGCTGTCCCCTATCCTCAGCATCGCCTTCCTCTCCTTCACCTCGCGCACACTTCTCCGGATGTCTATGTAGAGGAACAAGAGGTAGATCAGTCCGACCATCACCAGGTAGATGCTGAACGACTGCAAGCAACACAACAGAACACATTTAGAGCAGCTCAGAGTTGAGCAACTGAACGACTGCTAGCAACACAACAGAACACTTGTAGAGCAACTCAGAGCCGAATGTGTGATCTGCAGAGCATTCGTCGTACTACTCATCTCATTTCCACATTATTTTTTTGATCACAATCATATTTTGTGTCCATATTACCAACGATACTGTGGTTGTACGTACGTTGAGTTTTTGTTAAAATTTAAAAAAGGTCGGACTCAAAATGTTTTTGAAAACTAAAAATGAACAATTTTATAGAAGCTTAGAACCTCCTCAAAAAATAATCTGTGCATTAATCTAACAGAAACTCAACGTACGTAAAACAACAGTTTAGTTCTCTATGCTTTGGTCCAAACAGAATCATAATATGTGGACTTCAGTGCTCGTAGTTTGAGTAGAACGAAAGTACTGCACGCCGGACGCTCAGAGTGGTTTCCTTGCCGCACCCAAAGTTCTTAACAATTAGGGATGCACACGAAAATTGATATTATCGATCGGTAATGCAGTCATCTTTGCGACTATCGATAGTGAGTAGGGGGCGTGTCTTACTAAGGCGAGTGAATGTGGGCAAGTATTACCTCTGCCAAGGGGGTGTGGCCTGGGATGATGTCGCTGATGTAGACGACGAGTGGGTGAATGTGGGCGTGTCTTACTAAGGCGAGTGAGATGGGGGCGTGTCTTACCTCTGCCAAGGGGGCGTGGCCTAGGATGATGTCGCTGATGTAGACGACGAGTGAGTGAGTTGGGGGCGTGTCTTACCAAGGCGTGTGAGTTGGGGGCGTGTCTTACCTCTGTTAAGGACGCGTGGCCTAGGATGATGTCGCTGATGTAGACGACGAGTGAGTGAATGGGGGCGTGTCCTACTAGTTGGGGGCGTGGCTTACCTCTGCCAAGGGGGTGTGGCCTAGGATGATGTCGCTGATGTAGACGACGAGTAAGTGAATGTGGGCCTGTCTTACTAGGCTAGTGTGTTGGAGGCGTGTCTTACCTCTGCCAAGGGGGCGTGGCCTAGGATGATGCCGTTGATGTAGACGACGAGTGAATGAATGTGGCCGTGTCTTACTAGTTAGGGGCGTGTCTTACCTCCGCCAAGGGGGTGTGGCCTAGGATAATGTCGCTGATGTAGATGACGAGTGAGTGAATGGGGGCGTTTCTTACTAGTTGGGGGCGTGTCTTACCTCTGCCAAGGGGGTGTGGCCTAGGATGATGTCGCTGATGTAGATGACGAGTGAGTGAATGTGGGTGTGGCTTACTAGTTGGGGGCGTGTCTTACCTCCGCCAAGGGGGTGTGGCCTAGGATGATGTCGCTGATGTAGACGACGAGTGAGTGAATGTGGGTGTGGCTTACTAGTTGGGGGCGTGTCTTACCTCCGCCAAGGGGGTGTGGCCTAGGATGATGTCGCTGATGTCGACGACGAGTGAGTGAATGTGGGTGTGGCTTACTAGTTGGGGGCGTGTCTTACCTCTGCCAAGGGGGTGTGGCCTAGGATGATGTCGCTGATGTAGACGACGAGTGAGTGAATGTGGGTGTGGCTTACTAGTTGGGGGCGTGTCTTACCTCCGCCAAGGGGGTGTGGCCTAGGATGATGTCGCTGATGTAGATGACGAGTGAGTGAATGGGGGCGTTTCTTACTAGTTGGGGGCGTGTCTTACCTCTGCCAAGGGGGTGTGGCCTAGGATGATGTCGCTGATGTAGATGACGACGCCGAGCGTGACGATGAAGACCGCATACACACAGCTCGATATCACAGTCAAGTAGGCCCTGAAACAGCCACACATGCTACAGGTATAGATGTGGACAGTGTTCAGCAAGCAACAAGTTGCACTCTGCTCGGCCGCATCGTTATAGGTGGTTAGCATCTTTTAAGAGCGTGTTTTGCAACATAGGGTCTGTCCCTAAGTTATGTCACTCAATATTATAGAACAAACTAGATCTGCTAGGCTGCTTCCCCCTTCCCACCCCGTTCCTTCATCGCGAAGCGTGGTATGTTTAAATTTCAGTTATTTTTTGTTGTGTTTACTGTATTCTCCAAACTAATTTTTCTTTCTACAAGGGACTGCTGCCTTATCGTGGTGGGCAGGTTTGCGTGATTTGTTGATCCCGAGAGCTAGGCCGGCGGAAGCGTATGCTTCTGGTAGGGCCACCCTAGCCGGACTGGTCTAAGAGAAGTCAGACGAAGTTCAGTCCACACCCCAACCCCCTTTTCTCCCCTTTCCCCTTTCCTCCAAAGAGCCCATAATTTCATCTTCATTATCACCCACTCATCGTCTTGATTAGCCAAGTTGCAAAAATATAAGACCTTCAGTTCAAATATCAATCAATCAATCAATCATTGGTTGTCAAAAGTTGGTTTTTCCATCTTCAACATGAAACACCTAAATTATTTAGATATGAATGCACAGAGCCTTCACTGGAAACACCCCTGAATAAGTGGTCGAAAAATTTCCCTTCTCGATGGTTTAAAGTTAAACCATGACCACGTGGCGAAGTACTTTTTTTGAAAGTTCCCGCCAATTTCTTGATAGACTAGGCCCCTACACACGTCATCACTCGAATCTTACCTGAACATGTTTCGCTTCTGTTCGGGGGTGGAGGAGGGGGGGTCGTCTTTGAGGCTTCCCTGCTCGAGGGCGGTAGAGTTAAGGGTCTCTTGGCTGACGCTCGGGATGAACGCACAGTTGGTGTAGCTGTAGTCTAGCGACGGTTGGAACAGCGAGGTGGCCGGCAGCTGGTGGCAGCAGTCTACAAGGGCTGAGGCACACCACTAGTTAGTACATACAAGGGCTGAGGCACAGTTAGTGTAGCTGTAGTCTAGCGACGGTTGGAACAGCGAGGTGGCCGGCAGCTGGTGGCAGCAGTCTACAAGGGCTGAGGCACACCTCTAGTTAGTACATACAAGGGCTGAGGCACAGTTGGTGTAGCTGTAGTCTAGCGACGGTTGGAACAGCGAGGTGGCGGGCAGCTGGTGGCAGCAGTCTACAAGGGCTGAGGCACACCACTAGTTAGTATATACAAGGGCTGAGGCACACCACTAGTTAGTACATACAAGGGCTGAGGCACAGTTGGTGTAGGTGTAGGCCTAGTCTAGCGACGGTTGGAACAGCGAGGTGGCGGGCAGCTGGTGGCAGCAGTCTACAAGGGCTGCGGCACACTACTAGTTAGTACATACAAGGGTTGAGGCACAGTTGGTGTAGCCGTAGTCTAGCGACGGTTGGAACAGCGAGGTGGCCGGCAGCTGGTGGCAGCAGTCTACAAGGGGTGAGGAACACCACTAGTTAGTACAGACAAGGGTTGAGGCACAGCGGTAATTGTACCAAAGATTACAAACTAGGTTGTAATCTTTGATTGTACCCCAAACACACGGTATACTTAAATATATCCTTAACTGATGTTTATAATTAAATGTTCCGCTTAGTTGTCAATAATTGTCATTTAAATAAGACACCCATTTAAAGTAAAGCGTGTAGAACCCGTACAAGGACTGGAGCAGAATGAATAATACTTATAATAATAATTATTATTATGCATACATTATTATTGTGCATACAAGGGCTGTAGCGGAATGAATAATACTAATAATAATAATAATTATTATTGCAATGTAATACATGTCGGCCTGTATCATGGCTGCTGTGACGTCACGTATTGCTAACGTGGCGTCACGTATTGCTAACGTGGCGTCACGTATACGTGCATGGCGACAATCTCCAAGCCTTGTCTTGTATCTGCGGAGAGAGCGGAGAAATGTCCAACATCTGTCAAAGCGCATCGCTTCCTACGGATGTCACTTCAGTGTCGCGTCGCGCGAGACCGTAACGACATTGGCTGGTATAGATTATGATCCAGCGCCATCTAGAGATGACACCGCTAGGTATGCGGGCCAGGGACGATGCTCCAATGTCAAAAAACCTTTGGTAATAATTATATGTGTTCATTTATGTCCAGCTAACTTCTATTTTCTTTCGGTAATTATTTGTTTTCACCACAAATAACCGGCAATAAAATGCTTCGAAATTAGCTTTTATACATCGTCTGAAACCTAGATATAAGGAACGTGCAACTGGCGTAACAGCCGAACTACAACAATGGAATAAATGAATTGAACTGGTGGACAAACAACAAGCTGTCAAAGTAATATCTTTGCAAATAACGAGGGGAAACAATTAGTTGTAACGATAGTAACTGCTCGCCAGTTAAAATTTATGTGCAGTAATGGACAGCAACTATCTGAAAGTTTGTAAACGTTCTGGACGTTTGTTTTTTCCAACTTCAAAACTTCATATTTTTTTTTGAAAGCTTGTTTGTCCATCGGTTCAATTCATTTGTTTCATTATTGTGTTTTAGTACGTACCAATTAAATAGCCACGGAAGAAGGCGGTGGGCGGCCATTTTAACCCTTAAGTTTCGGATTTTGACATTGTTGACATTGTTGTTGTGACTGTTGATGTGTAATTGCGTATAGCGATAGGGGCTAAAAGAATGTCAAAAACCGGAAATGAGAATCGCAGACGCGTATTCCAACCATGTTGCACATCCAGATAGGGTAAATAACCTAAAGGCCCAACAACAATTGTCGGCATCGTCGGGATCGTAATCGGACATTTTCTCATGCTAGATCATTACGACATTACGATTTAATTGAGAACAGCGGCATAAGAATCACGTACAAGTTAACTTGTATACGATTTAATACTTCGACGCGAGCAACGCACGTAACGCGTCACTCCCAACGCTCTACAGTAACGGTATCTTTTGAAATGGACAGAGCTACTTTCCCTAGCTGTAAAGATTCATTTAAATGTATGTTTTAACATTGTTGCAATTTATTTAATGGGTACAGCAGCCGTCCTAGCAACGAAGCACACAATAAATTCAAAGTTGTTCTGAATCGGCCAAGTGTTGTGTCTGGCATTTGTCCGCAGGTGTTCGCACTGTCCAATCACTGATTCATATGTTTCGTATTTGAAATATAGATCTTTGATTGGTTATCGCTCACTCGTCGACGGTGTTCGGAGCCTACGGGGTTGGTTTAGTCGCTTTAAAGTAAAGTCCCCCACTGAAAATCAGTCTTGTTACTGAGTGGGTAGACTCTAAATGTGAATTTATTTATTTATTTAATTAATTTTTGGTATATAAACATATTCTACACGTCGTCACAAAAGAAGTTTGTAATAGTTAAGAATCGTGTGTAATAATCATGGTGTAATTCTTGTTAACATCTTAGAAATGAAGATAACAACTTTCGTTTGTTTTCGTTTACATCTGGCCATGATTGTTGATGTCTTCAACGAGGTAATTACTCAGTGTTTATGAGGCTGCTCACAGTGCGTGGCCGATACAAGCCTAGGTGGGTCGAGGACTGTAAGCCCCGTGTGTTAGTACATAAAGCGCTATGTGTGGCCAAATGTAGCAACTAATTGGTAAAGATTGCATTCTAAGGTTGAAAATACTGCCGGATATTATTGTATAATATCTTGTTTTTTGTTTTTTTTGTTTTTTGTTGCTGTTGTGTTTTTATTTTGTTTTGTGTTTGATTTTGTTTTTCATTGTCTTCTTTTGTTTGTGTTTGTTGTGTGTTATTTGTTGTTTGTTATTCTTAAAACGTGTCCTGATTTTATTGGCGCCTTGCGCCTTTTAAGATGGACTGAAGGAATTGATAATCTGCCCAAAATTTTTAAAAGCCGTATTTAATCAAACAATTTTCACAATTTTACCATTATCTACTTAGTAAGAATGACGCTGCTTCATCAGAAAGTTGCGTGACATTGCCACTTGAGCGCTTCATTCGTTTTCACTAGCGCGCTCAGTGGCCAAACTCGGTGCCGATACAAGCCTAGGTGGGTCGAGGACTCCTGCAGCAGCCTAGCATGTCCACTATAGGTAGATTCCTATAGAAGTGGTTTTATTTTTTCCCAAATTATTTTACGTGAACCTGTAGAGGTATAGTTCGATTAGCCGAACGGTTCCCCAACGAAAGATAACATTCAGAACTAGAACACGTATTATGTTCTTTGTTCATTGAATGTTGTTGATGTTTCATGTCATGTTCTTTTAATTAGCACATTCTCTCTGGCGACGGAAATGTTTCAAATTTACTCAAATTCATTAAATTATCTCTAAGTGAAACTGAGAATTATCTCAGCCGATTGGTGGTTGACTGGATATAAGCCTTCTTATTGGCCGTTTCTAAAAACACGGCTTTCCGTTTGACGGGTACTATTCAACTCCACATAGAGTGTTTTCCCTTTTTGGCGAAACAATTATGGCAGGTAAGATTTACCCAAAACAAAACTTAACTGGCAGATGATTCGTAGATCTTACGAATACCGTCTGAGCAACCAAACTATACTGTACTCGTGGTAAAGTCTGCAATACTTACTGGCGTGACTGTACTTGTGGTCGGGCTGTGAAGTTTCATCCGTTGTCTGTGGTAAGATCACCCGGACCACCAGTTTCTCGCCCGGCTTAGGAACCTGGAACACACAAGTGTGTATGAATAAGCAACAATAATAATAATAATAATAATAATAATAATAATAATAATAATAATAATAATAATAATAATAATAATAATAATTATAATAATACTTATAATAATAATTATAATAATAATTATAATAATAATAATAATAATAATAATAATAATAATAATAATAATAAGAATTATAATAATAGTAATAATTTTAATAATAATAAATAATAATAATAGTAATAATAGTAATGATAATGCTAGTAATAATAATAATAATAATAATAATAATAATAATAATAATAATAATAATAATAATAATAATAATAATAATCCTCATAATAAATACTACGCGAGGTTAAAGCTCTACCCAGCTTTATCAACAAAGTTGTGAAGCTATAGCAATTATTGTAGCGAACAAATTTGCCCCGACCGGGAATCGAACCCGGAGGACGTTAGTTTTATGTAACAATAAATAAATAGATCAACCTGTAGACACTGTGAATAGCATTTTTTATAACCGCTAAAGCATACTATACATAGTATATAATTTTACCCTGTGCGTTGTTCTTTGCTTAGGTCTACAAGACACAAGTGTCCGTACTCATAGTCGTCCCCTAGCCCAAAGGGCGCCCGTGATTGCTAAGGATTTGTTTTCACCATGGGAAATAACAGTGGACTAGGGTTCGACTGTGAATCATATAGAAACTCAACGTCTTCTAGCTGAAATTAAGAAAGCTAACGAGCGCTTAAGAAAACAATAATGCCCGGTTCCCAAGCTCTTACGGCGAACGTTGACGGTGGCCGTTGGCCAATCGTAGCCATTTACGGCAACGCAGGCCCCGCCTCTTTGACGGCCGTTGAGAATAGATTCTATTTCTATTTTTTACGGCCAGCGTTCGACGTTACTGACGCTCACGGCCTTCTACATTGCGTATTTACACGAAAACAAGGTCTTCTTGATCTCCGCCTGGCACGAAAAGTTTGGTTTAGCAAGCTGTGTCCCTACACGCTTCCGAGCTTTTGTAAACATGTCGTCTGCCGACTCTTTTTTGGAGATTTTAATTTCGGAAATTGAGAAGAAGCCAGCCCTGTACGATGTTACATCAGCAGAATATAAAAACAAGCTGAAGAAGGATCACATTTGGTCACAAATATCGGCCACATTGAACGTTGACAGTAAGTAAATTGCAATAATCCCATGTCTGACGAAGTGTTCCGGCTCTGGCTGCTAGCAACACCAAAAGACAACAATGAAAAAAATGAATTGAATCAATGGACAAACAACAAGCTGTCAAAAAATAATTTCTTCTGCTTTTGGAAACCTGTTCAGAATGAACCTTCTCGTACTTCTTCTAAGAACTATTTTCATTCAGTCAATCCACAACCAGCTGTCAACTGTCACTATCAGCTGTCACACGGCAACAACATTGTCAACGTTGGCCTACGCTGAACGTTAAAACGTCGAGCATGTGAATGCCCACGCAACGGCCTGCGTCAACGGCGGACGTTGACGCAGGCCGTTGACGGCCGCCGTAAGAGCTTGGGAACCCGCCTTAAGCACACTTACTCTTAACCAACATAATTGTGTATTATCCAGAAGATAATAATAGCTTCTAGTCATGTATCTAGGTACACCAGTCTATAATTTCAGTAAACAATATACCTAACTGTTACTAGAATGCAACCTAGTGTGAAGGCCGAGTTAAACACAATCATGGTTGGGCGCTCTCGTTTAGGAACCACTTAATGCCCGGTTCCCAAGCTCTTACGGCGAACGTTGACGGTGGCCGTTGGCCAATCGTAGCCATTTACGGCAACGCAGGCCCCGCCTCTTTGACGGCCGTTGAGAATAGATTCTATTTCTATTTTTTACGGCCAGCGTTCGACGTTACTGACGCTCACGGCCTTCTACAATGCGTATTTACACGAAAGCAAGGTCTACTTGATCTCCGCCTGGCACGAAAAGTTTGGTTTAGCAAGCTGTGTCCCTACACGCTTCCGAGCTTTTGAGAACATGTCGTCTGCCGATTCGTTTTTGGAAATTTTAATTTCGGAAATTGAGAAGAAGCCAGCACTGTACGATGTTACATCAGCAGAATATAAAAACAAGCTGAAGAAGGACCACATTTGGTCACAAATATCGGCCACATTGAACGTTGACAGTAAGTAAATTGCAATAATCCCATGTCTGACGAAGTGTTCCGGCTCTGGCTGCTAGCAACAACAAAAGACAGCAATGAAACAACTGAATTGAATCAATGGACAAACAACAAGCTGTCAAAAAATAATTTCTCCTGATTTTGGAAACATGTTCAGAATGAACCTTCTCCTACTTTTTCTAAGAACAATTTTCATTCAGTCAATCCACAACCAGCTATCAACTGTCACTATCAGCTGTCACACGGCAACAACATCGTCAACGTAGGCCTACGCTGAACGTTAAAACGTCGAGCATGTGAATGCCCTTGCAACGGCCAGCGTCAACGCCGGACGTTGACGCTGGCCGTTGACGGCCGCCGTAAGAGCTTGGGAACCCGCCATTAGTTACGTCCCGCCTTTTTAATATCAGTTAATAAAAGTGATATTTAAATACCGGCCTACCTTTCTGATTCCCTTGTTTTTTTTCTATTTATTTATGTTATATACACATATATATAAAACATATAATTTATTATTATTATTATTATTATTATTATTATTATTATTATTTGCTTTTTTGAATTAATTTTCTCAATTCTTTTTACTGTTCTTGCTCTACTTTCTATTGTGCAGTAGTTTGTTTTGTTATTCTATTCTATTCTGTTTCATGATTTTTCATCATCATATTTTGTGTAACTTACATAAGAACAGTATTTCTAATATTGAAAAAACAGTAACTTCTAATGGTACAATATGGCCGACTATTCTGCGAATAATCCATTGTTAAGATGACAATTTGTTCTGAAAAGTTGAGATGTTATGTGACAAGAGAATTAATTACTACAACAATACAACAATCATTGATTGTTGTATTAGTGCACTAGCCTAGTCGCTAGTCGCATTGACGCTAGTCGCTAGTCGCATTGACGCTAGTCGCATTGACGCTAGTCGCTAGTCGCATTGACGCTAGTCGCTAGTCGCTAGTCGCATTGACGCTTGTCGCTTTGATGCTAGTCGCTAGTCGCTAGTCGCATTGACGCTAGTCGCTAGTCGCTAGTCGCATTGACGCTAGTCGCTAGTCGCATTTACGCTAGTCGCTAGTCGCTTTGATGCTAGTCGACTAGCCTGGTGTATTAACGTAACAATTAGTGACAATTAATTACAACAATCAGTGATTGTTGTATTAGTGCTGTAGGCTAGTCAACTAGCGCCAAAATAGAGCATTGAGATGCGCGATCACTTTCTGTTCGGTCGAATAGCAACGAGTGCCGAATCTTGGTATAACTATATGTTTATTAACCCGGATATGCAGGCTGGATGTAAAAGTGAATGTGTTGGGTAGAGAAGCCAGAAGCTCAGCGACTCAAGACGAGCCAACATTGTGTTCCGGTAGGTTAGGATAATGAATGCACTTGCAGACACTCTAGGAAGTGTTAGCGGCGCTCTAGATGCAGGGGGGCGGCCGCATGAGCTAATACGGAAACTGACAAAGAGTAACTTTACGTCAAAAACCGCAAAAAAATGTTCACATTTTCATAAGCTACTAGCAACAACAAAAGACAACAATGAAACAAATTAATTGAATCGATGGACAAACAACAAGCTATCAAAAAATAAATTCTTCTGATTTTGGAAAACAAAACAAAAAAAAACAAATACACATACACAACTTTCACTTAGTCGTTGTCCATCATTAAAAGTTTTAAATGGCGAGCAGTTACTATTGCTTAGTTTTTTTTTATTTGTATGGTTGCAATTTTATAATTTTGACAGCTGATTGTTTGTCCATCAGTTCAATCATTTGTTCCATTGTTGTAGTTCGGATGTGACTTCAGTTGCGGGTTCCCTATATTATATCTCAAGAAGAATGCGTCTCAAAATTGAAATTCTGAGTAGAAGAGCGTGCTGTTGTTTGGTAAGCCCTACATACTGAATGATAAATGTATCTAACATAATGACTCGTCAGTATGACTGTGATACTAATTTTATGACATAAAAATCGACGTCATACTGATTATAATGTTAAAAATATTTAATTTCTCGTTCAGTTTGTAGGGCTTACTAAACCACAGAACGCTGACTACTCAGATTTTCGATTTTGCACTGCGCCCCATTCTCGTGGGCTACCGTGCACCACTTGCAACGATTTAATTGTAAAATGTGGTTTGAAAATGTAGAGATTTTTGTGTTTTGTCTTGAAGCATAAAGATATTTGTGTAAACCATGCGATGCCATGTTGCCATACTTCATAATATAGTAATAATAATGGATTATTCATTTAACTTGCTGAGAAACTAACATAATTACCGGTGTTGCGAGTGGGTGTTAACATTTACCTGTTGATTGTGTAAAAATAGTAAAAATGCTAATCTAGTTTCTTTGGCTTACACAGTCGGCAAGAATGCACGTTGTGTGCTTTGTGTGAAGTTGTGAGATATTGAAGGGGGGTCTAGCAGAGAACCATTCGAAAATTACGTAATGTCACACAAGGTATCGATTTGTAAGAGAACCTGAGTATATTCACTTGATACCTTCTAATTAATCTCAATTAAATCCACTTTCAGCATATATAAACATACCTGCGTGACATACCACAGATTTTGAGATAATTTCGTAATCTCCAGGGGCTGTATGTCTGTCATTCAAAAATTACAGAATGTCACACAAGGTATCGATTTGTAAGTGAACGTGAGTATATTTACTTCAGGTTATTCCTTCTAATTAATCTCAAGTACATCTACTTTCAGCGAATACAAACATGCCTGCGTGACATACCACAGATTTTGAGATAGTTTGGTAAGTTTCTGGGGCTGTATGTCTGTCATTCGAAAATTACGTAATGTCACACAAGTCATCGATTTGTAAGAGAACCTGAGTAAATTCACTAAACTTAAAACCTTCTAATTAATTTAAATTACATCAACATTTAGAGTATATAAACACACCTGCGTGACATACCATAGATTTTGAGATAATTACGTTAGTTTCAGGGGCTGCCTGTCTGTCATTCGAAAATAACGTAATGTCACACAAGGTATCGATTTGTTAAAGAACCTGAGTATATTCACTTAAATTGATACCTTCTAATTAATCTCAAGTACATCTGCTTTCAGCGTATATAAACATACCTGCGTGACATACCACAGATTTTGAGATAATTACGTAAGTTTCAGGGGCTTGTAACAGTCTTTTGAACCCTGCAGTACCGATCACCCTTTCCATTACCTGTACCCCTTACCTACCCCTACTGCCTCGATAAGCGAGGAGATAGTGAAAGATAGCGAGACACACGAGGTCGAGAGTTCGAGCCGTAAAATTGCGACGACTGAGTCGGATTAAAAGCACGCTTGGCTACATTGCGTACAGCATAGTAAGTGCGTGGACTAAGTGTATAGAAGCACTTCTCGCGGCACGTAATTGCATTTACTTTAATAGGATTGCCGACTGCGTGCATTTAACATTGTTTAAGTTTTGGTATGTTGTTATTAGTGACGGTCGGGAACTGATAAAAGTATACCATTGGTAATCTAATATTCAGTAGCGCTCCACTGTACGTCAGTACAAGTACCGAATGAAATCATTAAATATAAGTACTATCGTTTAATTTCAGTGCCGCTAATCATCGCCCCATATCTTCATCACCGCCCCCCCCCCAACGATTCTCCAAGACATCGCTTCGAGATCGCCCACATCGCCATCATCCATCGCCATCCACCCCACTGGAAACATCGTTGACGACGTGCTGAGGAACCCAGAAGATGAGGGTGAGTACAGACAATCATCGTTTTATTTATTCGTTGCACTATTGAACTGTTAATCACGGCCAAGAAGTTTCGAGGCCTATTTATTGCCATTAATTATTCAGCCTAATTATAAAGTATCTAATGGACATTATCTTATGCGTTAAGACTAAAGAACGCTACGGAACTATCTACCTCAATTTATTAAGTATTCTTATTTATAATATTGTTGTTTAATAAGAACTTTATTGATCGGTGGAATACGCGTCACTCGCTCTCGCGACCTGCCGAGTCGGTAAATCATCAACGTTGATAACAGCACGCGGTATTGCGAGTTACGACCAAGGAGTACGACTGTATGACTTTGGTTTTGATTTGTTAAGTTGTTGACCCAGTGACGACGTAAGCCGGCAACAGCTGATCTACCTGGCTGAGGACATTATTTTTGGGTTTTATTTTTATGTAACGTATATTGTGGTATAATTATTGGGAAAGCGTACTTTACATGAATGTATTGTTTTATGTGCGTATATGGACCCAATGGACCTGTTTTGATTAGATGGTAGGAATTAGCGAAGTAAATAAATAAAATAAATAAATAAATTCACATTTAGAGTCTACCCACTCAGTAACTAAACTGATTTGCAGTGGGGAACTTTAATTTTAAAGTGACTAAACCAACCTTGTAGGCTTCGAACACCATCGACGAGTGAGCGATAACCAATCAAAGATCGATATTTCAAATATGAAACAGATGAATCAGTGATTGGACAGTGCGAACACCTGCGGATAGATGCCAGAATCAACAAGGCCGATTTATAACAACTTTGAATTTATTGAGTGCTTCGTTGCTAGGACGGCTCCAAAGTCACCGTTTACTTATTCCTAAGACAAGAAGTGATGGAATTGAATCCACATTAGAAGTTAAAAAACTTCTGCCTGAAGCTGGATTTGAACCCGGGACCTTCTACATTGGAAGCAGGGATGCTAACCACTGGACCAACGAGCCACCTAATTAGTAGAAATTTAAGTTGCCACCTTGGACTCGGCTGTGTCGTAAGCATCAGAATACTTTCGTTGGGGCAACTATACTGCTATTCCAATGTCTTTGAACACAGGGTTCGCACGGTTGCCAACCCCGGCGGGTGAAATATGCCACGGCCGCTCACCTCATATCATTAACTAGTCCCAACTGTGACGAGTAACATCCGTCATTAGACGCAGAAAGTAGTCGAACCCTAGACCCCTCACATAGAACCACAGCTTTCTTTATGTGTCAGTGGTGCGATTATCATTCTCTCGGCTGCCGGAAGTTGATAGTGTGCGTGAAGATGTTGCGCAGATAGCGACGGCGGAAGCGGCTGTGAGATGCGCGCACGCAGCTGCGCACAAACCACTATAGAAGCATAGAACACGCCTAGCCTAGCCTAGCCTAGCCTGGCCTAGCCTAGCCTAGCCTGGCCTAGCCTAGCCTAGCCTGGCCTAGCCTAGCCTAGCCTGGCCTAGCCTAGCCTAGCCTTGCCTAGCCTAGCCTAGCCTAGCCTAGCCTGGCCTAGCCTAGCCTAGCCTTGCCTAGCCTAGCCTAGCCTAGCCTAGCCTAGCCTAGCCTAGCCTAGCCTAGCCTAGCCTATAGTTGTCCCAAGACTACCTTACACATATTTTCGTCACAGGCGACTGGTTCGTAGCCAATCAGCGATCGGTATTGGCGCTGATGTGTCTCAGGCGGTTCGCCGGTTGGCTACGACTGCCCCGGATGTGACGAAAGCAGGTGTAAAGTAATCTTGGGTCCACTATAGCCGGAACAATGTAGCTTTCTTTATGTTCACACTGACTTGACTTGGCGTATTACTTGGTATTACCGATCAGTTTTCTTATGAAATAACTTCAATAGATGGTTTTCAGAATTGATCTAGAGGGCCGTGATTACTTCTATCTAAGGTTCCTTGATAGATCAATGACAACAATGCTCAACAATAACAACTAGTTTTCAAATGTTATGTTAAGGTGCATTTTTCACTTCGATACCGGCAACCGGAATTTCTGACTGAAGGTTTTGCCCGAGGTTTTTCTCAGTCGTAAAGGCGAATGCTAGGATTGAGTTCTACTTATATAACAGGCCTCGGACATTCCTTCCCAACTATCCGAACACCCTCAACATACGGAGTCACTATAGGCTATATAGGTGACATGAAGTGAGGCACTTGTGCAACGTATAACGGGGTTTCCTACAACCATTATTAAATAACCAAAATGATTGCAAAATGCACAAGTCCCAACGAAAGTATTCGCATACCGATCTCAGGTCATTGTCTACTGCCCCTTTCCGCGTCAATTTGTAAGAAAATCAACTGATATCTGGCGTTCCTTCACACATTCGTAAATGCACGGTTTGGCTTAGTCGAGTGCACAGGCGGTTTGGCCACGCCCACCGTTACAGGTAACCAACGGGAGGTTTTAAATTATCCCCAATGGACCTGTTTAGATTAGATGGTAGGAATTAGTGAGGTAGAAAATTAAGTTGTCACCTTGGACTCGGCTGTGTCGTAAGCATCAGAATACTTTCGTTGGGGCAAATTTACTTGGTACATGAGTGAGAGGGGCCGATGAGAGAGTGTTGTGTTGTGTAGGCCTCGTTTCTCCGTCTGTCCGCGTCTCTTTCACCGCCGATGAAGCGGAACACTGTGCGATGTGTGCAACAGGCTGGTTCCACTCCGCGAGGAGAGAAACTGTTGCTCCGACCACAACTCTGATTGGGAAATGTTTGCAGCACCCTTACCACAGGTTTAACAGCGCTTTACAGACGTATAGTTGCCCCAACGAAAGTATTCTGATGCTTGCGACACAGCCGAGTCCAGGATGACAACTTAATATTCTACTTCGCTAATTCCTACCATCTAATCTAAACAGGTATATTGGGGATGTTTTAAAAACTTCCGTTAGTTACCTGTAACGGTGGGTGTGGCCAAACCGCCGACACAGCCGAACCGTGCATTTACGAGTGTGTGAAAGAACGCCAGGTATTTGTTGATTTTCTTTCAATTGGCGCGGTTGAAAGAGGCAGTAGACAATGACCTGATATCGGTATGCGAATACTTTCGTTGGGGCTAATCTATTAGTCATCAACTACAGTTCAACCAGCCTTGAGAACCACAGTAGATGAATGATTCGGACCCTATTGTACCCGCTAGAAGCGGCCATAAAAAGAAGGTTTACCGAAATCTCGAAAGCATTCACCTACAGTGGGTCTGTGGCTAAGTTGAGAACAAGAAAATCAGTCGATCTTTCGTCGATCTTGGTATTTCACAAATGATGTACACCCCCACTGGGCCACTATACCTGACTAGCACAAACATGGGGCGAAATACCCGAATTCATTATACCAGAAGCCATAACAGAAGTTCAACCATGCGCACATTTCTTGGAAACACAACATATAGTCAAATAATAGCTGCGTTCACACAACAAACGATTATATTTGATTACTTTTCGACAGTTCGGACCCAACAAATTTAAGGAATCTGCGGTCGCACTCGGGCTGTACAAACAACTTATTATAAATGCTTTTTTTTATATATATTTATTTATTTAAATTATTTATTACTATTTGCCAAAATGACATCAAGATGGATGTGAGCCCTCTTTGCGGGCACCGGTCACCACGAGGAGGGACCCACCTCGACCGGGTGATTATTCTTTCCAAGATGAACATACAAGCACAATGTTAACTAGCATGTTACTCGTTACGTGACGACAATCAGAATCAGTCGGTATTTCAACATCTCAACGTGATTATAAATCGTTACGTTAATTAAATAGGAAATTGCGTTGAGAGTGAAATCTTGTGGCAAGACTGTATTAGTTTAGTATCATAGGCATAAAGCCAAGTGATATTTGTGTTACGAAATAAAACGAAACAATAGTTACACCCCCAATAATGATAACTGTGGACGTGACGTCCTGTCATCATGCTAATTATGCAAATTTTGAATCGTTAAATAACGCGATTTGTAGCTAAAACCACGAAATATGTGTGTATTCGCGAAATAAGACCGAAATAACCAAAAATAAGTGTAGTTTAAAAGAAAACGCGCAGAAGAATTTAAAATATAAAGGAAATAAATAGGAACTACTGTTTATACACACGAGCGGCTCGTTTATTTGAGTGATGTTCATGAATTGATTGTATAATTTAATTTATTTGCTTGTTATGCGCCTTACAAAAATAACACCGCCAAAACGCGAAGTTTACATTTTGAAAAAGAAATTGGGGCAAAAATAAAACCATTTCTGTAGGTCTATTCACACATGTTAATCACATGGTATAGCCGCATAGCACGTGTTTATACCACAAGGTAGATATTTCGATGACTTGGGCTTTGCAAACATCTGTCCTTTACTAACAACGGCTTTATTCGATGCACAGAAAAGCATTTTCATTATAAAAATTAAAAAACTTTAAAATTAACGTACAAATAAAATAAATTCACATTTAGAGTCTACCCACTCAGTAACTAAAATGATTTTCAGTGGGGGACTTTAATTTAAAGCGACTAAACCAACCCTGTAGGCTCCGAACACCATCGACGAGTGAGCGATAACCAATCAAAGATCGATATTTCAAATACGAAACACATGGATCAGTGATTGGACAGTGCGAACACATGCGGACAGATGTCAGAATCAACAAGGCCAATTCAGAACAACTTTGAATTTATTGAAGGATTCGTTGTAAAATGTGTAGTTATGCCCAGATACGATTTATCTATAGTTAGGATGCCTTAATTAGGACAATTTAGAGTTAGGCGTCTTTGTGAATCCTGCGCAGGCATGCGTTCTCAAAATATCAATAAAGTAACGCTAAATGTGCCCGTTCTTTTTATAGTTTCAAGGTTCAACTATAAAATCACTAGATTAAGATACCTCATCTCGCGATCTCGCCCACTCCAGATAGTTGTAGGCCTGTACGTCCTCGCTCACAGACTCACACGTCATTGGTCGCACGTCATGACGTACTACTGTAGCTCGGTCGAGAGACTGGCCGACACTAGCGCTGTACTCACCTCATCTCGCGATCTCGCCCACTCCAGATAGTTGTAGGCCTGTACGTCCTCACTCACAGACTCACACGTCATTGGTCACACGTCATGACGTACTACTGTAGCTCGGTCGAGAGACTGGCCGACACTAGCGCTGTACTCACCTCATCTCGCGATCTCGCCCACTCCAGATAGTTGTAGGCCTGTACGTCCTACAGACTCACACGTCATTGGTCGCACGTCATGACGTACTACTGTAGCTCGGTCGAGAGACTGGCTGACACTAGCGCTGTACTCACCTCATCTCGCGATCTCGCCCACTCCAGATAGTTGTAGGCCTGTACGTCCTCACTCACAGACTCACACGTCATTGGTCGCACGTCATGACGTACTACTGTAGCTCGGTCGAGAGACTGGCTGACACTAGCGCTGTACTCACCTCATCTCGCGATCTCGCCCACTCCAGATAGTTGTAGGCCTGTACGTCCAGCAGGTAGTCATCACACGTCATTGGTCACACGTCATGACGTACTACTGTAGCGTGGTCGAGAGACTGGCTGACACTAGCGCTGTACTCACCTCATCTCGCGATCTCGCCCACTCCAGATAGTTGTAGGCCTGCACGTCCAGCAGGTAGTCATCACACGTCATTGGTCACACGTCATGACGTACTACTGTAGCGTAGTCGAGAGACTGGCTGACACTAGCGCTGTACTCACCTCATCTCGCGATCTCGCCCACTCCAGATAGTTGTAGGCCTGCACGTCCAGCAGGTAGTCATCACACGTCATTGGTCACACGTCATGACGTACTACTGTAGCGTGGTCGAGAGACTGGCTGACACTAGCGCTGTACTCACCTCATCTCGCGATCTCGCCCACTCCAGATAGTTGTAGGCCTGCACGTCCAGCAGGTAGTCATCACACGTCATTGGTCACACGTCATGACGTACTACTGTAGCGTGGTCGAGAGACTGGCTGACACTAGCGCTGTACTCACCTCATCTCGCGATCTCGCCCACTCCAGATAGTTGTAGGCCTGTACGTCCAGCAGGTAGTCATCACACGTCATTGGTCACACGTCATGACGTACTACTGTAGCGTGGTCGAGAGACTGGCTGACACTAGCGCTTACTCACCTCATCTCGCGATCTCGCTCACTCCAGATAGTTGTAGGCCTGTACGTCCAGCAGGTAGTCATCACACGTCATTGGTCACACGTCATGACGTACTACTGTAGCGTGGTCGAGAGACTGGCTGACACTAGCGCTTACTCACCTCATCTCGCGATCTCGCTCACTCCAGATAGTTGTAGGCCTGCACGTCCTCGCTCACAGACTCACACGTCATTGGTCACACGTCATGACGTACTACTATGGCTCGGTCGAGAGACTGGCCGACACTAGCGCTGTACTCACCTCATCTCGCGATCTCGCCCACTCCAGATAGTTGTAGGCCTGTACGTCCTCGCTCACAGACTCACACGTCATTGGTCACACGTCATGACGTACTACTATGGCTCGGTCGAGAGACTGGCTGACACTAGCGCTGTACTCACCTCATCTCGCGATCTCGCCCACTCCAGATAGTTGTAGGCCTGCACGTCCAACAGGTAGTCCTCGCTCACAGACTCACACGTCATTGGTCACACGTCATGACGTACTGTAGCTCGGTCGAGAGACTGGCTGACACTAGCGCTGTACTCACCTCATCTCGCCCACTCCAGATAGTTGTAGGCCTGTACGTCCTCGCTCACAGACTCACACGTCATTGGTCACACGTCATGACGTACTACTATGGCTCGGTCGAGAGACTGGCTGACACTAGCGCTGTACTCACCTCATCTCGCGATCTCGCCCACTCCAGATAGTTGTAGGCCTGCACGTCCTCGCTCACAGACTCACACGTCATTGGTCACACGTCATGACGTACTACTGTAGCTCGGTCGAGAGACTGGCCGACACTAGCGCTGTACTCACCTCATCTCGCGATCTCGCCCACTCCAGATAGTTGTAGGCCTGTACGTCCTCGCTCACAGACTCACACGTCATTGGTCACACGTCATGACGTACTACTGTAGCTCGGTCGAGAGACTGGCTGACACTAGCGCTGTACTCACCTCATCTCGCGATCTCGCCCACTCCAGATAGTTGTAGGCCTGCACGTCCAACAGGTAGTCCTCACTCACAGACTCACACGTCATTGGTCACACGTCATGACGTACTACTGTAGCTCGGTCGAGAGACTGGCCGACACTAGCGCCGTACTCACCTCATCTCGCGATCTCGCCCACTCCAGATAGTTGTAGGCCTGCACGTCCTCGCTCACAGACTCGCACGTCATTGGTCACACGTCATGACGTACTACTGTAGCTCGGTCGAGAGACTGGCCGACACTAGCGCTGTACTCACCTCATCTCGCGATCTCGCCCACTCCAGATAGTTGTAGGCCTGTACGTCCTACAGACTCACACGTCATTGGTCGCACGTCATGACGTACTACTATAGCTCGGTCGAGAGACTGGCCGACACTAGCGCTGTACTCACCTCATCTCGCGATCTCGCCCACTCCAGATAGTTGTAGGCCTGAACGTCCAACAGGTAGTCCTCACTCACAGACTCACACGTCATTGGTCACACGTCATGACGTACACTGTAGCGCGGTCGGCTGCCGGCGAGAGACTGGCTGACAGCAGCGCGCCACTCACTGAGCGGGTTGCGCGTGGCTGCTCCCCCCTACCCCCTTCCCCCTCTTCTCACGCGACACTAGCGCGACGTAGCGGACAGATAGTTGACACACAGCGGCGAGGCGCGGCTGCTTCCCCTCCCCTCCCCCCCTCCCCTCACGCGAACCTAGCGCGGCGCGGCGGACAGAAGTGTACACCAGGGTATAGCTTACTATCTTTGGTTGACACACAGCGGCGAGGCGCGGCTGCTTCCCCTCCCTTTCTCAACCCTCTCGCGACAATAGCGCGGCGCGGCGGACAAAGAGTTGACACACAGCAGCGAGGCGTATTAAACAGCTTGCGCGCGGCTGCTTCCCGCGACACTAGCGCATTGGTTCAAAACATTTCAAAAATTTTGCAAAAAATTAACACATTTCAAATATTTCCAACGAATCAAATCATTTTTTAAAAAATCTCATAGTTTGGCATATTTTGAAAATTTCAAAAACTTCGAAAAAATCCAAAATTTGGAATTTTTTAAAAATGTTCCAAAAAATTGCAAAAGTTGCAATATCGGTAATATGCCATGTCATGTCATAGAGCATACGCTTCCGCCGGCATAGCTCTCGGGATCAGCTAAGCAGACAAACTAGTCCTGTCTAGAGCAAAGAAAGACATTGGATAGAGCAGACACATGGATAGAGCAAAGACATTGTATAGAGCAAAGACACTGGAATAGTACTAGAGAGATCTGTCCGCCCGCCGCCTTCTCGCCTCACCGCCTTCTCGCGTCAGACCCCAGCGCGCTCGGCATCTCTTGCATTGCTCGACTCGTCGTAACGGTTTCTGCTTTCTCCCACTACCTACCTAGGTACGTTTTGTTTTCGTCTACAGCTGCAAGACTTGCGACAAAACTGACACGCGAGAGCCCCCCCCCCCCCTTGTAAATTCACTCTCTGTCGTGGTCGTAGTTACCTTGGCGTGTAGGGAAGAAAGTTGGGAAGCTGGGAGAGGTTAAATTGTAACTTTTTTACAAACGGTCATTATTTTCGTCAAAATTATGCGAGAAAATCCAGGAAAAATAACATCAACTTACAATTTTTGAATTCGTTATTATTTCCTTTGTTTTAATTTCATTCTTTGATTTATATTTTACTTTAAAGTTACTTTATGTAATATAACTTTTAACTTTAATTTAAAAAAATATATCATACAAAATATATGTTTAAACACTTATCATCGTATACTTTTCGTTATATCTAATGTTCCAAAGATGTATATATGCTATGCTATGCTATGCTATGCTATGCTTTGCTATGCTTTGCTATGCTATGCTATGCTATGCTATGTGAAGCGTCGAGAAACGAAATACGGATGTCTCCAGCTTTAACTACTTTTCAAAGAAACTTTAATAATTATAAGAAATTAATTAAATGACCAGTATTTTTCGTGTGTTACCCTCCTTCTGTTTAGAATGTTTGTTTTATCCATTTGTTAACGTTAATTGTTTAATAAACATTAACACACGAGAATTATTTGTTTTCACCTGTTTACAACAATCTCTGTAGCCTATTATTATACACGGAAACGTAGCCGACCGGAATAACCGCAGACAACAAAGTAGCGGAACCTTCCATTCATACGACAACATGAGTGCATCAATTCCTTGACAACTTCCACTCCTTTTTGATAAGATTTATTAGCCTTGTCAAATACTGTCTAGCCCGGTATCTCAAGTAGACAAATTATTATTTTATATAACTAGCTCAGTCGATATTACATTACTTACTCGTTTGATGGCTTGATGTTTACCTCACGAACAACCGTCGCACTTCGAAACAGGCCTGTTTCGACGTCCCGAAGCAGCTGTCGTGGGCGTCACACACACAAAAACCAGTCCTTCACTGACACCTTTTTAAACAACACCAAGTTTTTTTATCTTGTTTTTATCTCATTTTACCATACAGCATACTGCTTTTTCATCTTGTTATTTTTCCTCAACCATAGTAACATCTCTCAACAATACCCAACAATCTTTCTTTTCTAAAACCACTTCTTCTTTTTACCAAGCTTCCTAGATCCAACCCTATCCGCCTTCCATATATGTTAC
Organism: Isoperla grammatica; assembly: GCA_945910005.1. Lineage (NCBI taxonomy): Eukaryota > Metazoa > Arthropoda > Insecta > Plecoptera > Perlodidae > Isoperla > Isoperla grammatica. The sequence continues at coordinate 20,844 of CAMDTW010000210.1, read as the reverse complement.
AATTACCCCCCTATTTCTTATATTTGTCATTTTTACGATAAATATAGAAATAATTATACCCCAAATGACCATCCCCTAAACGAATATATCCTCCATTCATACTGACCACCTCATCAACACTCCAACTATGGTCAAAGTTTGACAATACCTCAACAATGCCACTCTGTAATTCCCAACAATGTCTGACTTACTATATTATGCAACAATCCTTTAGAAAAATCCACCCAGTGAATTTAAAAAATTCTTTTTTTTTTTTTTTCTTCTGCATATTGCAGATAATGTATCACAGGCAATGTGACCCACCACATTCCTTTTGACAAAAAAAAACCACCACTCAGTGAATAAAAAAAAATCTTTTTTTTTTTTTAAATTATTTATACCACTGGTATCATCAACTTCTCGACAACATTATGACAACCCTATTATGACAACGCTATTACGACAACACTATTACGACAACGCTATTACGACAATTTTACGACAACGCTATTACGACAATTTTACGACAACGCTATTACGACAATTACCCCCCATGTTTTTTTAATTTTTTGTCGCAATTTGAATTTCGTTCCACAAAAATGGAAAAAAACATACCTATGACAACCAAAAGAACATCGAACCCAAGACAAAATGTCGGCCGATCACACTACAGCAACGAAACAAACATTTAACCACATTACTATCAACATGAAATCCACCAACACATACAGAACAAGTTTATTCCATAAACATTTTGTACGGTTTCAAATTAACATCCCCGAAATTTTTTTTTTTTTTTTTACCATAGGCCTACCTTTACGAGAGTTTCAACAGTTCCACCTCTAAACTTACTCCAGTCTCTTCCTACCATCAACCATTCTTTCTCATAACAAACCCACTCCCTCTCATTATTGACCCTGGAATCATCTTTCTGCCCTACAGTCAAATCATTATTTTCCTCACCAACCACAGCATCCTTGTACTCCTCATCTATCTCCACATATTTATCCACCACTTTATCTATCTGTTGCTCTGTAACAACCACGTCTTTCTTATCAAACCTCATCTCATCTTGCTCCTCAACTTTCTCCACATCTTGCTTATCATCAAACTTGTCACCTTGCTTCTCAACTATCTCCACATCTTCCTTATTATCCAACCAGCCTACTTGCTCTTCAATAATCTCTTTCACAACATCTATTTTTCCACTTCCTACCTCTCCTACGCTTCTCAAATCTTTCTCTTTCTTTACATCTCCTACATCCACCTGCTTTACCAAAAATATCGTTTTCATTTCCGCGGTCATGTCTCCCATCATCTTCTCCATATCTACCTGTTTAACCATATCCCTCTGCATCTCTTTCAAAGCCCTAGCTTGTTCGTCCTGCCCTTTCTTCATCTCTTCCAAAGCCCTAGCTTGTTCATCCTGCCCTTTCTTCATCTCCATAATCTTGGCTGTCACACCTACTTGCATCCTCATTAAATTCCTTATCATGCTCTTGAGATCCCCATCCTCATCTGGTCCATCCATCATCAAGCTCCCTTCAATATCGTCAAGCTCCCTCTCCACTCTTAACCCCTCATATTCACTTCCTTCAATATCATCAAGCTCCCTCTCCATACTTTAACCACTCTTTGCTACTCCAAATTTTCTTGAACCTCCACTAGTCTATTCATACATTCACACAATCATACGTATCAACCTATGGACAATCTCGAATCTGATCTTACTGATTTAACTAAAATTTGGTAACACATTCCCTAGACAAACTTCTCTAGCCTAATATTGATCTAAACCTATGGACAGACATCTACCATCTCGGTCGTTGTAGTAGACCGAGCCCTACACGTTGGAGCGCCAAATTGTCAAATACTGTCTAGCCCGGTATCTCAAGTAGACAAATTATTATTTTATATAACTAGCTCAGTCGATATTACATTACTTACTCGTTTGATGGCTTGATGTTTACCTCACGAACAACCGTCGCACTTCGAAACAGGCCTGTTTCGACGTCCCGAAGCAGCTGTCGTGGGCGTCACACACACAAAAACCAGTCCTTCACTGACACCTTTTTAAACAACACCAAGTTTTTTTATCTTGTTTTTATCTCATTTTACCATACAGCATACTGCTTTTTCATCTTGTTATTTTTCCTCAACCATAGTAACATCTCTCAACAATACCCAACAATCTTTCTTTTCTAAAACCACTTCTTCTTTTTACCAAGCTTCCTAGATCCAACCCTATCCGCCTTCCATATATGTTACAGCCTCTTTATTGTTCAACAGGTATATACATTATATACTTTAGAACATTCGAGTTGTCATGTTGGTTCACAACATGTCTTAGTGACATGGGAGCCAAATTTCCCAATACCCTTATCAAAAAAATCCCTATGATTCGATGGGTCATTAACCCTGTTTACATGGCGGACTGAGTCCCGTACTGAGTACGGTCCAGGCCATGTAAGCACCTAAAAGATGGGACCGAACCGACTGGGTCCGGTCCGCCAAAAAAGCTAGACCGTACCGAAAGACCGACTCAGTCCTATCATGTAAACGGGTAGAACGTACTGACTGAAGAACTGGAACTTTGAACGAACGATGTTTGTAGGTGAATAAGATGGAAAATGATTGTAGTTGCCTTCAACAAAAATCAAGTAAAATATTTACAACAGCTTGTAACCTTTTGTTCGCCGGGATGCATCTTTAAAATACATTTTATATGGCAGAAGAAAAAAGTAGGGTTATGTACGACCAAAACGAACAAGTGTGGCGCGAGACCGAAATCAAGTTTGGGTACACCTTCATATAAACGCAAGCGGCCATGATAGTTCTCAGTCTGGTACTCAGTACGGTCCGCCATGTAAACGTAGCTAATATTGTTACAGCTATGTAATGAAATGTACTACTGTCTACAAATGGAAAAAAACCTACTACTACTCCTACTACTTAATACATTAGTCAACATACTACATATTCTAATGTGTACATCTTACTCTACAAATAAACATACATTAGGTACAGGAGATCTACAAATGCAGTAGATATATGAATACACTCAGCATTTTCAAAGGCATCCTACAAATTTACGCTCGCAACATTCGCCTCACCCTCTATGTCAAGAAAAGACGGGTATAGTCGCCGCACAACAACGTACAAAACAAATGCTACCGTCACGGGTAGGCGTGCGACAGCCAGTGTTTAATTCCATGTTGGTCTACTGGACCGTGTTTTTGGTCAACAGGTGTAGGTTTTTCCAATGTTACAATGGGGAAGATAGGGGAATTGCGTAATTTTTAAGTCGTAATAACTCAAAAAGAAGGCCGGTGACCCCCGGTTTTTTATAAAGATAATTGCAAAGCACATTTACGATAGTGTATGTTGTGAATTTCAGCCAAATATCATTATAAGTTTATTGGTTGGCCCCGCCGTGACGTCACGCAGTGTTGCCGTGGTTGTGTCGCAATGTTATTTCGTGTGTTAAGTAACGAATATCTCCAAAACGAGTTCGGTTACATCTACTTTTCAAAGCATTGTTTTTATCACAGTTTAATGATCTACTATGTAATAAATAATCATATCATGTTTCATTTCATGTTGGTCTACTGTATCGTGTTTTTGGTCAACAGTTGTAGGTTTTTCTAAGCTTACAATGGTGAAGCTAGGGGAATTGCGTAAACTCTAAGTGGAAATAACTCAACGAGTAGGCCGGTGATAATTGCATATCTTTAATGGCAATCTACAGCCAAACGGTGCGTCGTAGAGTAAAACGGAGCTTATTTCGACATCACACGTGCACCCCCTTTAGACTCCCATACAACATTAGTGGCTGCCTTGAGATGAATCTTGTATTGCATTTTACTGCCAATCGGTGCGTCGTAGAGCAAAACGGAGCTTATTTTGACATCACACCTTAACCCCCCCCATCGCCATTAGACTCCCATACTTCACTTGTGGCTGCTTTGGGATCAATCTTTCATTGCATTTTACACCATCATACTTGTAGCACTATACATGTAATGAAATATACATTGACTTACGTAGTATGCGGTGTGACCTGGCCAGTGGGAACAGACGACTGGGGGCGGTCCCCACAGGTTGGACCCCATTTGGATGCTCTCGTAACCTGGACAATGATCTGGAGGAAACGACAGAGGCTATTTAGTAACTTTAAAAAAAAATCAATTTGTATTTATTTATAGCCTACCTCAGTAACAAGAAATTGATTTTCATTAGGTAACATTTATATACATTTTCAATTTTTACACCGACTTACACTATAGTGTAAACTCTAGAACGGAGCTTCGTTCGCCTGCTCTACACTTAACAATATAGTGTAAGTCAGTGTAAAAATAATTGTTGTATAAATAAAAATAAATTTAAAAAAAATAAAAATAAGTTGTTTAGAAAAAAATAAAAAAAATAAAAAATTATAAAAACTATATACTTCTTCACTAGTGTAAATAAAACGTCACTCAGTGGCGTATCCAGGATTTTGGAAAGGGGGGGGTTTTAACTCATATTATAGAGAGTGAAGCCAAACACAAACGGGGGGTCCGGGGGGTTTCCCCCCGGGAAAATTTTCTCGTCAAGGTCATTTTGGTGCAAATCTGTGCGTTTTACAGCGGCCAACTGAACTATAATTACTAAATTTCTGGCAACGATTTTCTCCTTAAGAAGCGAAAAAAGCTTCAAAGAACAACAATTGAACTGAAGTGTTAATACACAGAAATAGAATTATAGAGCGATGTGTGTATTTTTAACAAAAACTAATGTCTTTGGTAATTAATACAAAAATACTGTATATTTATATTTCCATTTTTTTCAATCCAATGCAATTTCCCCTTTTCCTTTGCGAAAGGGGGGGTTTTGTCCCCCCCCCTCCCCCCCCTTGAATACGCCACTGACGTCACTAGTATAGCCAGTGCAGGAAACTTGTACACTGGCCAGTGTAGGACAGGCGAACGAAGCTCATATACAATCTCAGCTGTTTTTAGATCACTTACCATTCTAGGCCAAGAAAATTCAAGTTTCCTTATAGTAATTCTGACATTTCGTAGATCTTGATAGCGTGACACAACCATATATAAACAACAATCACTTACCATGTTGAAAAACCTGCTAAATACTTTTTCCAAGATTATTATTTCATCTGATCTAAATTTAATACGATAACAATGATATCCTGTGACGTAAAACATCTTGACTTTCCTTTATTAGTTGTTGCGTTCACATTCTTCTGTGTATTGCGGATTGCAAAGAGATTGATTGCAAAGAGATTAGTACAAATGTTATCAGCTGGTGGGGTTCAGAGAAATGGGCCGGAAGTTCCTCATACGCTCGAGTAGTGATCTACTTTACCGGCATCGCGTGTGTTGATCAATAATCACTCATCGTTATCTTGATTCTGTTTCAATCAGTGTGAATTACGAAACTGTGCAGGAAATAATAAAATGCGAGCATTAATAAACTAGTCCCAACGAAAGTATTCGCATACCGATCTCAGGTCATTGTCTACTGCCCCTTTCAACCACGCCAATTGAAAGAAAATCAACAGATTTACTAGCCCCAACGAAAGTATTCGCATACCGATCTCAGGTCATTGTCTACTGCCCCTTTCAACCGCGCCAATTGAAAGAAAATCAACAGATATACTAGTCCCAACGAAAGTATTCGCATACCGATCTCAGGTCATTGTCTACTGCCCCTTTCAACCGCGCCAATTGAAAGAAAATCAACAGATATACTAGTCCCAACGAAAGTATTCGTATAGCGATCTCAGGTCATTGTCTACTGCCCCTTTCAACCGCGACAATTGAAAGAAAATCAACAGATATACTAGTCCCAACGAAAGTATTCGCATACCAATGTCAGGTCATTGTCTACTGCCCCTTTCAACCGCGCCAATTGAAAGAAAATCAACAGATATACTAGTCCCAACGAAAGTATTCGCATACCGATCTCAGGTCATTGTCTACTGCCCCTTTCAACCGCGCCAATTGAAAGAAAATCAACAGATATACTAGTCGCAACGAAAGTATTCGCATACCAATGTCAGGTCATTGTCTACTCCCCCTTTCAACCGCGCCAATCGAAAGAAAATCAACAGATATACTAGTCCCAACGAAAGTATTCGCATACCCATCTCAGGTCATTGTCTACTGCCCCTTTTAACCGCGCCAATTGAAAGAAAATCAACAGATATACTAGTCCCAACGAAAGTATTCGCATACCAATGTCAGGTCATTGTCTACTGCCCCTTTTAACCGCGCCAATTGAAAGAAAATCAACAGATATACTAGTCGCAACGAAAGTATTCGCATACCAATGTCAGGTCATTGTCTACTCCCCCTTTCAACCGCGCCAATCGAAAGAAAATCAACAGATATACTAGTCCCAACGAAAGTATTCGCATACCGATCTCAGGTCATTGTCTACTGCCTCTTTCAACCGCGCCAATTGAAAGAAAGTCAACAGATACCTGGCGTTCTTTCGCACATTCGTAAATGCACTGTTCGGCTTAGTCGAGTGCACAGGCGGTTTGGCCACGCCCACCGTTACAGGTAACCAACGGAAGGGCTTAAATTATCCCCAGTGTACCTGTTTAGATTAGATGGTAGGAATTAGCGAAGTAGAACATTAGGTTGTCACCTTGGACTTGGCTGTGTCGTAAGCATCAGAATACTTTCTTTGGGGCAACTATATGTCTACCTACAATCGTATGCTTGTTGCACTACATGGACGTCGACGAGCGCCGAAAGTGGATGATCCGACCAATCAGGGCGAAGCGGCGCTTGCAAGCGCCGAAGTTGGTTGGTTCCAACTTCTTTGGATCATCTACTTCCGGCACTCGTCGACGTCCATGTAGTGCAACAAGCATTACTCACCAACTTTTTGGATCAATCTCAGCCCAACATTTAGCGGAGCGAGTAGGAATTACTTTGGTTTCCCTTCAGGGGCCTCATTCCAGTACATTTGCAAACTTAACCCCTGTGTAAGCCAATAGCCAATCAGGAGTCAGCAATTGAGACGCCGATCGAAGGAAGACATTGTTGAAAAAACGAGACAAAATAAAAACAATAAAAAACAAAAACAGTCCAATAACCTCAAAACGTCGACAAAATACTCAATAAAACTATACATTTACATAATTATGTAGGACCTATATAATGTACAATAAATACACGAAATTGTTTATAAACTTCAATAAACACATAAAGTAATGTATCCATGAAATAGGATATCCTCAATAAAGAATTGAAATGTGACACTTGTGAAACTATACACACGGGCATTGACAAAATGGCGGCATTTCAAAGTATTGTTGAGATAACTATTCTTAACCCTACTATCAGACAGGGTCATATTTGCCTCCGAATTATGCAGGGAAGCCTTGGTAGGAGTTAACCCCGGGGTCATTTTAACATGGGGTTAGCGAGAGTTAAGGAGAGTTAAAAAAATGTACTGGAATGAGGCCCCAGGACGTTACTGATAGTATACCCACCATTGAGTCTCTGAGCGTGAGATGGCTCCTCCATGTGTCTGTCAGTCTAGTGACTGTCTCAACCACCGCCCTCCACTGATAGTATACCCACCATTGAGTCTCTGAGCGTGAGATGGCTCCTCCATGTGTCTGTCTGTCTAGTGACTGTCTCAACCACCGCCCCCCACTGATAGTATACCCACCATTGAGTCTCTGAGCGTGAGATGGCTCCTCCATGTGTCTGTCAGTCTAGTGACTGTCTCAACCACCGCCCCCCACTGATAGTATACCCACCATTGAGTCTCTGAGCGTGAGATGGCTCCTCCATGTGTCTGTCAGTCTAGTGACTGTCTCAACCACCGCCCCCCACTGATAGTATACCCACCATTGAGTGTCTGAGCGTGAGATGGCTCCTCCATGTGTCTGTCAGTCTAGTGACTGTCTCAACCACCGCCCCCCACTGATAGTATACCCACCATTGAGTCTCTGAGCGTGAGATGGCTCCTCCATGTCTCTGTCTGTCTAGTGACTGTCTCAACCACCGCCCCCCACTGATAGTATACCCACCATTGAGTCTCTGAGCGTGAGATGGCTCCTCCATGTGTCTGTCTGTCTAGTGACTGTCTCAACCACCGCCCCCCACTGATAGTATACCCACCATTGAGTCTCTGAGCGTGAGATGGCTCCTCCATGTGTCTGTCAGTCTAGTGACTGTCTCAACCACCGCCCCCCACTGATAGTATACCCACCATTGAGTCTCTGAGCGTGAGATGGCTCCTCCATGTGTCTGTCAGTCTAGTGACTGTCTCAACCACCGCCCCCCACTGATAGTATACCCACCATTGAGTCTCTGAGCGTGAGATGGCTCCTCCATGTGTCTGTCAGTCTAGTGACTGTCTCAACCACCGCCCCCCACTGATAGTATACCCACCATTGAGTCTCTGAGCGTGAGATGGCTCCTCCATGTGTCTGTCAGTCTAGTGACTGTCTCAACCACCGCCCCCCACTGATAGTATACCCACCATTGAGTCTCTGAGCGTGAGATGGCTCCTCCATGTGTCTGTCTGTCTAGTGACTGTCTCAACCACCGCCCCCCACTGATAGTATACCCACCATTGAGTCTCTGAGCGTGAGATGGCTCCTCCATGTGTCTGTCAGTCTAGTGACTGTCTCAACCACCGCCCCCCACTGATAGTATACCCACCATTGAGTCTCTGAGCGTGAGATGGCTCCTCCATGTGTCTGTCAGTCTAGTGACTGTCTCAACCACCGCCCCCCACTGATAGTATACCCACCATTGAGTCTCTGAGCGTGAGATGGCTCCTCCATGTGTCTGTCAGTCTAGTGACTGTCTCAACCACCGCCCCCCACTGATAGTATACCCACCATTGAGTCTCTGAGCGTGAGATGGCTCCTCCATGTGTCTGTCAGTCTAGTGACTGTCTCAACCACCGCCCCCCACTGATAGTATACCCACCATTGAGTCTCTGAGCGTGAGATGGCTCCTCCATGTGTCTGTCAGTCTAGTGACTGTCTCAACCACCGCCCCCCACTGATAGTATACCCACCATTGAGTCTCTGAGCGTGAGATGGCTCCTCCATGTGTCTGTCAGTCTAGTGACTGTCTCAACCACCGCCCCCCACTGATAGTATACCCACCATTGAGTCTCTGAGCGTGAGATGGCTCCTCCATGTGTCTGTCAGTCTAGTGACTGTCTCAACCACCGCCCCCCACTGATAGTATACCCACCATTGAGTCTCTGAGCGTGAGATGGCTCCTCCATGTGTCTGTCAGTCTAGTGACTGTCTCAACCACCGCCCCCCACTGATAGTATACCCACCATTGAGTCTCTGAGCGTGAGATGGCTCCTCCATGTCTCTGTCAGTCTAGTGACTGTCTCAACCACCGCCCCCCACTGATAGTATACCCACCATTGAGTCTCTGAGCGTGAGATGGCTCCTCCATGTCTCTGTCAGTCTAGTGACTGTCTCAACCACCGCCCCCCACTGATAGTATACCCACCATTGAGTCTCTGAGCGTGAGATGGCTCCTCCATGTGTCTGTCAGTCTAGTGACTGTCTCAACCACCGCCCCCCACTGATAGTATACCCACCATTGAGTCTCTGAGCGTGAGATGGCTCCTCCATGTGTCTGTCTGTCTAGTGACTGTCTCAACCACCGCCCCCCACTGATAGTATACCCACCATTGAGTCTCTGAGCGTGAGATGGCTCCTCCATGTGTCTGTCAGTCTAGTGACTGTCTCAACCACCGCCCCCCACTGATAGTATACCCACCATTGAGTCTCTGAGCGTGAGATGGCTCCTCCATGTCTCTGTCAGTCTAGTGACTGTCTCAACCACCGCCCCCCACTGATAGTATACCCACCATTGAGTCTCTGAGCGTGAGATGGCTCCTCCATGTGTCTGTCAGTCTAGTGACTGTCTCAACCACCGCCCCCCACTGATAGTATACCCACCATTGAGTCTCTGAGCGTGAGATGGCTCCTCCATGTCTCTGTCAGTCTAGTGACTGTCTCAACCACCGCCCCCCACTGATAGTATACCCACCATTGAGTCTCTGAGCGTGAGATGGCTCCTCCATGTCTCTGTCAGTCTAGTGACTGTCTCAACCACCGCCCCCCACTGATAGTATACCCACCATTGAGTCTCTGAGCGTGAGATGGCTCCTCCATGTGTCTGTCAGTCTAGTGACTGTCTCAACCACCGCCCCCCACTGATAGTATACCCACCATTGAGTCTCTGAGCGTGAGATGGCTCCTCCATGTGTCTGTCTGTCTAGTGACTGTCTCAACCACCGCCCCCCACTGATAGTATACCCACCATTGAGTCTCTGAGCGTGAGATGGCTCCTCCATGTGTCTGTCAGTCTAGTGACTGTCTCAACCACCGCCCCCCACTGATAGTATACCCACCATTGAGTCTCTGAGCGTGAGATGGCTCCTCCATGTCTCTGTCAGTCTAGTGACTGTCTCAACCACCGCCCCCCACTGATAGTATACCCACCATTGAGTCTCTGAGCGTGAGATGGCTCCTCCATGTGTCTGTCAGTCTAGTGACTGTCTCAACCACCGCCCCCCACTGATAGTATACCCACCATTGAGTCTCTGAGCGTGAGATGGCTCCTCCATGTGTCTGTCAGTCTAGTGACTGTCTCAACCACCGCCCCCCACTGATAGTATACCCACCATTGAGTGTCTGAGCGTGAGATGGCTCCTCCATGTGTCTGTCAGTCTAGTGACTGTCTCAACCACCGCCCCCCACTGATAGTATACCCACCATTGAGTCTCTGAGCGTGAGATGGCTCCTCCATGTGTCTGTCAGTCTAGTGACTGTCTCAACCACCGCCCCCCACTGATAGTATACCCACCATTGAGTCTCTGAGCGTGAGATGGCTCCTCCATGTGTCTGTCAGTCTAGTGACTGTCTCAACCACCGCCCCCCACTGATAGTATACCCACCATTGAGTCTCTGAGCGTGAGATGGCTCCTCCATGTGTCTGTCAGTCTAGTGACTGTCTCAACCACCGCCCCCCACTGATAGTATACCCACCATTGAGTCTCTGAGCGTGAGATGGCTCCTCCATGTCTCTGTCAGTCTAGTGACTGTCTCAACCACCGCCCCCCACTGATAGTATACCCACCATTGAGTCTCTGAGCGTGAGATGGCTCCTCCATGTGTCTGTCAGTCTAGTGACTGTCTCAACCACCGCCCCCCACTGATAGTATACCCACCATTGAGTCTCTGAGCGTGAGATGGCTCCTCCATGTGTCTGTCAGTCTAGTGACTGTCTCAACCACCGCCCCCCACTGATAGTATACCCACCATTGAGTCTCTGAGCGTGAGATGGCTCCTCCATGTGTCTGTCTGTCTAGTGACTGTCTCAACCACCGCCCCCCACTGATAGTATACCCACCATTGAGTCTCTGAGCGTGAGATGGCTCCTCCATGTCTCTGTCAGTCTAGTGACTGTCTCAACCACCGCCCCCCACTGATAGTATACCCACCATTGAGTCTCTGAGCGTGAGATGGCTCCTCCATGTGTCTGTCTGTCTAGTGACTGTCTCAACCACCGCCCCCCACTGATAGTATACCCACCATTGAGTCTCTGAGCGTGAGATGGCTCCTCCATGTGTCTGTCAGTCTAGTGACTGTCTCAACCACCGCCCCCCACTGATAGTATACCCACCATTGAGTCTCTGAGCGTGAGATGGCTCCTCCATGTCTCTGTCAGTCTAGTGACTGTCTCAACCACCGCCCCCCACTGATAGTATACCCACCATTGAGTCTCTGAGCGTGAGATGGCTCCTCCATGTGTCTGTCAGTCTAGTGACTGTCTCAACCACCGCCCCCCACTGATAGTATACCCACCATTGAGTCTCTGAGCGTGAGATGGCTCCTCCATGTGTCTGTCAGTCTAGTGACTGTCTCAACCACCGCCCCCCACTGATAGTATACCCACCATTGAGTCTCTGAGCGTGAGATGGCTCCTCCATGTGTCTGTCAGTCTAGTGACTGTCTCAACCACCGCCCCCCACTGATAGTATACCCACCATTGAGTCTCTGAGCGTGAGATGGCTCCTCCATGTGTCTGTCAGTCTAGTGACTGTTTCAACCACCGCCCCCCACTGATAGTATACCCACCATTGAGTCTCTGAGCGTGAGATGGCTCCTCCATGTGTCTGTCTGTCTAGTGACTGTCTCAACCACCGCCCCCCACTGATAGTATACCCACCATTGAGTCTCTGAGCGTGAGATGGCTCCTCCATGTGTCTGTCAGTCTAGTGACTGTCTCAACCACCGCCCCCCACTGATAGTATACCCACCATTGAGTCTCTGAGCGTGAGATGGCTCCTCCATGTGTCTGTCAGTCTAGTGACTGTCTCAACCACCGCCCCCCACTGATAGTATACCCACCATTGAGTCTCTGAGCGTGAGATGGCTCTTCCATGTGTCTGTCAGTCTAGTGACTGTCCCAACCACCGCCCCCCACTGATAGTATACCCACCATTGAGTCTCTGAGCGTGAGATGGCTCCTCCATGTGTCTGTCAGTCTAGTGACTGTCTCAACCACCGCCCCCCACTGATAGTATACCCACCATTGAGTCTCTGAGCGTGAGATGGCTCCTCCATGTGTCTGTCAGTCTAGTGACTGTCTCAACCACCGCCCCCCACTGATAGTATACCCACCATTGAGTCTCTGAGCGTGAGATGGCTCCTCCATGTCTCTGTCAGTCTAGTGACTGTCTCAACCACCGCCCCCCACTGATAGTATACCCACCATTGAGTCTCTGAGCGTGAGATGGCTCCTCCATGTGTCTGTCAGTCTAGTGACTGTCTCAACCACCGCCCCCCACTGATAGTATACCCACCATTGAGTCTCTGAGCGTGAGATGGCTCCTCCATGTGTCTGTCAGTCTAGTGACTGTCTCAACCACCGCCCCCCACTGATAGTATACCCACCATTGAGTCTCTGAGCGTGAGATGGCTCCTCCATGTGTCTGTCAGTCTAGTGACTGTCTCAACCACCGCCCCCCACTGATAGTATACCCACCATTGAGTCTCTGAGCGTGAGATGGCTCCTCCATGTGTCTGTCAGTCTAGTGACTGTCTCAACCACCGCCCCCCACTGATAGTATACCCACCATTGAGTCTCTGAGCGTGAGATGGCTCCTCCATGTGTCTGTCAGTCTAGTGACTGTCTCAACCACCGCCCCCCACTGATAGTATACCCACCATTGAGTCTCTGAGCGTGAGATGGCTCCTCCATGTGTCTGTCAGTCTAGTGACTGTCTCAACCACCGCCCCCCACTGATAGTATACCCACCATTGAGTCTCTGAGCGTGAGATGGCTCCTCCATGTGTCTGTCAGTCTAGTGACTGTCTCAACCACCGCCCCCCACTGATAGTATACCCACCATTGAGTCTCTGAGCGTGAGATGGCTCCTCCATGTGTCTGTCAGTCTAGTGACTGTCTCAACCACCGCCCCCCACTGATAGTATACCCACCATTGAGTCTCTGAGCGTGAGATGGCTCCTCCATGTGTCTGTCAGTCTAGTGACTGTCTCAACCACCGCCCCCCACTGATAGTATACCCACCATTGAGTCTCTGAGCGTGAGATGGCTCCTCCATGTGTCTGTCAGTCTAGTGACTGTCTCAACCACCGCCCCCCACTGATAGTATACCCACCATTGAGTCTCTGAGCGTGAGATGGCTCCTCCATGTGTCTGTCAGTCTAGTGACTGTCTCAACCACCGCCCCTCACTGATAGTATACCCACCATTGAGTCTCTGAGCGTGAGATGGCTCCTCCATGTGTCTGTCAGTCTAGTGACTGTCTCAACCACCGCCCCCCACTGATAGTATACCCACCATTGAGTCTCTGAGCGTGAGATGGCTCCTCCATGTGTCTGTCAGTCTAGTGACTGTCTCAACCACCGCCCCCCACTGATAGTATACCCACCATTGAGTCTCTGAGCGTGAGATGGCTCCTCCATGTGTCTGTCAGTCTAGTGACTGTCTCAACCACCGCCCCCCACTGATAGTATACCCACCATTGAGTCTCTGAGCGTGAGATGGCTCCTCCATGTGTCTGTCAGTCTAGTGACTGTCTCAACCACCGCCCCCCACTGATAGTATACCCACCATTGAGTCTCTGAGCGTGAGATGGCTCCTCCATGTGTCTGTCAGTCTAGTGACTGTCTCAACCACCGCCCCCCACTGATAGTATACCCACCATTGAGTCTCTGAGCGTGAGATGGCTCCTCCATGTGTCTGTCAGTCTAGTGACTGTCTCAACCACCGCCCCCCACTGATAGTATACCCACCATTGAGTCTCTGAGCGTGAGACGGCTCCTCCATGTGTCTGTCAGTCTAGTGACTGTCTCAACCACCGCCCCCCACTGATAGTATACCCACCATTGAGTCTCTGAGCGTGAGATGGCTCCTCCATGTGTCTGTCAGTCTAGTGACTGTCTCAACCACCGCCCCCCACTGATAGTATACCCACCATTGAGTCTCTGAGCGTGAGATGGCTCCTCCATGTGTCTGTCAGTCTAGTGACTGTCTCAACCACCGCCCCCCACTGATAGTATACCCACCATTGAGTCTCTGAGCGTGAGATGGCTCCTCCATGTGTCTGTCAGTCTAGTGACTGTCTCAACCACCGCCCCCCACTGATAGTATACCCACCATTGAGTCTCTGAGCGTGAGATGGCTCCTCCATGTGTCTGTCAGTCTAGTGACTGTCTCAACCACCGCCCCCCACTGATAGTATACCCACCATTGAGTCTCTGAGCGTGAGATGGCTCCTCCATGTGTCTGTCAGTCTAGTGACTGTCTCAACCACCGCCCCCCACTGATAGTATACCCACCATTGAGTCTCTGAGCGTGAGATGGCTCCTCCATGTGTCTGTCAGTCTAGTGACTGTCTCAACCACCGCCCCCCACTGATAGTATACCCACCATTGAGTGTCTGAGCGTGAGATGGCTCCTCCATGTGTCTGTCAGTCTAGTGACTGTCTCAACCACCGCCCCCCACTGATAGTATACCCACCATTGAGTGTCTGAGCGTGAGATGGCTCCTCCATGTGTCTGTCTGTCTAGTGACTGTCTCAACCACCGCCCCCCACTGATAGTATACCCACCATTGAGTCTCTGAGCGTGAGATGGCTCCTCCATGTGTCTGTCAGTCTAGTGACTGTCTCAACCACCGCCCCCCACTGATAGTATACCCACCATTGAGTGTCTGAGCGTGAGATGGCTCCTCCATGTGTCTGTCAGTCTAGTGACTGTCTCAACCACCGCCCCCCACTGATAGTATACCCACCATTGAGTCTCTGAGCGTGAGATGGCTCCTCCATGTGTCTGTCAGTCTAGTGACTGTCTCAACCACCGCCCCCCACTGATAGTATACCCACCATTGAGTCTCTGAGCGTGAGATGGCTCCTCCATGTGTCTGTCAGTCTAGTGACTGTCTCAACCACCGCCCCCCACTGATAGTATACCCACCATTGAGTCTCTGAGCGTGAGATGGCTCCTCCATGTGTCTGTCAGTCTAGTGACTGTCTCAACCACCGCCCCCCACTGATAGTATACCCACCATTGAGTCTCTGAGCGTGAGATGGCTCCTCCATGTGTCTGTCAGTCTAGTGACTGTCTCAACCACCGCCCCCCACTGATAGTATACCCACCATTGAGTCTCTGAGCGTGAGATGGCTCCTCCATGTGTCTGTCAGTCTAGTGACTGTCTCAACCACCGCCCCCCACTGATAGTATACCCACCATTGAGTCTCTGAGCGTGAGATGGCTCCTCCATGTGTCTGTCAGTCTAGTGACTGTCTCAACCACCGCCCCCCACTGATAGTATACCCACCATTGAGTCTCTGAGCGTGAGATGGCTCCTCCATGTGTCTGTCAGTCTAGTGACTGTCTCAACCACCGCCCCCCACTGATAGTATACCCACCATTGAGTCTCTGAGCGTGAGATGGCTCCTCCATGTGTCTGTCAGTCTAGTGACTGTCTCAACCACCGCCCCCCACTGATAGTATACCCACCATTGAGTCTCTGAGCGTGAGATGGCTCCTCCATGTGTCTGTCAGTCTAGTGACTGTCTCAACCACCGCCCCCCACTGATAGTATACCCACCATTGAGTCTCTGAGCGTGAGATGGCTCCTCCATGTGTCTGTCAGTCTAGTGACTGTCTCAACCACCGCCCCCCACTGATAGTATACCCACCATTGAGTCTCTGAGCGTGAGATGGCTCCTCCATGTGTCTGTCAGTCTAGTGACTGTCTCAACCACCGCCCCCCACTGATAGTATACCCACCATTGAGTCTCTGAGCGTGAGATGGCTCCTCCATGTGTCTGTCAGTCTAGTGACTGTCTCAACCACCGCCCCCCACTGATAGTATACCCACCATTGAGTCTCTGAGCGTGAGATGGCTCCTCCATGTGTCTGTCAGTCTAGTGACTGTCTCAACCACCGCCCCCCACTGATAGTATACCCACCATTGAGTCTCTGAGCGTGAGATGGCTCCTCCATGTGTCTGTCAGTCTAGTGACTGTCTCAACCACCGCCCCCCACTGATAGTATACCCACCATTGAGTCTCTGAGCGTGAGATGGCTCCTCCATGTGTCTGTCAGTCTAGTGACTGTCTCAACCACCGCCCCCCACTGATAGTATACCCACCATTGAGTCTCTGAGCGTGAGATGGCTCCTCCATGTGTCTGTCAGTCTAGTGACTGTCCCAACCACCGCCCCCCACTGATAGTATACCCACCATTGAGTCTCTGAGCGTGAGATGGCTCCTCCATGTCTCTGTCAGTCTAGTGACTGTCTCAACCACCGCCCCCCACTGATAGTATACCCACCATTGAGTCTCTGAGCGTGAGATGGCTCCTCCATGTGTCTGTCAGTCTAGTGACTGTCTCAACCACCGCCCCCCACTGATAGTATACCCACCATTGAGTCTCTGAGCGTGAGATGGCTCCTCCATGTGTCTGTCTGTCTAGTGACTGTCTCAACCACCGCCCCCCACTGATAGTATACCCACCATTGAGTCTCTGAGCGTGAGATGGCTCCTCCATGTGTCTGTCAGTCTAGTGACTGTCTCAACCACCGCCCCCCACTGATAGTATACCCACCATTGAGTCTCTGAGCGTGAGATGGCTCCTCCATGTGTCTGTCAGTCTAGTGACTGTCTCAACCACCGCCCCCCACTGATAGTATACCCACCATTGAGTCTCTGAGCGTGAGATGGCTCCTCCATGTGTCTGTCAGTCTAGTGACTGTCTCAACCACCGCCCCCCACTGATAGTATACCCACCATTGAGTCTCTGAGCGTGAGATGGCTCCTCCATGTGTCTGTCAGTCTAGTGACTGTCTCAACCACCGCCCCCCACTGATAGTATACCCACCATTGAGTCTCTGAGCGTGAGATGGCTCCTCCATGTCTCTGTCAGTCTAGTGACTGTTTCAACCACCGCCCCCCACTGATAGTATACCCACCATTGAGTCTCTGAGCGTGAGATGGCTCCTCCATGTGTCTGTCAGTCTAGTGACTGTCTCAACCACCGCCCCCCACTGATAGTATACCCACCATTGAGTCTCTGAGCGTGAGATGGCTCCTCCATGTGTCTGTCAGTCTAGTGACTGTCCCAACCACCGCCCCCCACTGATAGTATACCCACCATTGAGTCTCTGAGCGTGAGATGGCTCCTCCATGTGTCTGTCAGTCTAGTGACTGTCTCAACCACCGCCCCCCACTGATAGTATACCCACCATTGAGTCTCTGAGCGTGAGATGGCTCCTCCATGTCTCTGTCTGTCTAGTGACTGTCTCAACCACCGCCCCCCACTGATAGTATACCCACCATTGAGTCTCTGAGCGTGAGATGGCTCCTCCATGTGTCTGTCAGTCTAGTGACTGTCTCAACCACCGCCCCCCACTGATAGTATACCCACCATTGAGTCTCTGAGCGTGAGACGGCTCCTCCATGTCTCTGTCAGTCTAGTGACTGTCTCAACCACCGCCCCCCACTGATAGTATACCCACCATTGAGTCTCTGAGCGTGAGATGGCTCCTCCATGTGTCTATCAGTCTAGTGACTGTCTCAACCACCGCCCCCCACTGATAGTATACCCACCATTGAGTCTCTGAGCGTGAGATGGCTCCTCCATGTGTCTATCAGTCTAGTGACTGTCTCAACCACCGCCCCCCACTGATAGTATACCCACCATTGAGTCTCTGAGCGTGAGATGGCTCCTCCATGTGTCTGTCAGTCTAGTGGCTGTCTCAACCACCGCCCCCCACTGATAGTATACCCACCATTGAGTCTCTGAGCGTGAGATGGCTCCTCCATGTGTCTGTCAGTCTAGTGACTGTCTCAACCACCGCCCCCCACTGATAGTATACCCACCATTGAGTCTCTGAGCGTGAGATGGCTCCTCCATGTGTCTGTCAGTCTAGTGACTGTCTCAACCACCGCCCCCCACTGATAGTATACCCACCATTGAGTCTCTGAGCGTGAGATGGCTCCTCCATGTCTCTGTCAGTCTAGTGACTGTCTCAACCACCGCCCCCCACTGATAGTATACCCACCATTGAGTCTCTGAGCGTGAGATGGCTCCTC
Source organism: Isoperla grammatica (assembly GCA_945910005.1). Lineage (NCBI taxonomy): Eukaryota > Metazoa > Arthropoda > Insecta > Plecoptera > Perlodidae > Isoperla > Isoperla grammatica. The sequence goes on along the minus strand of CAMDTW010000210.1, from coordinate 2,225 downwards.
CATGTGTCTATCAGTCTAGTGACTGTCTCAACCACCGCCCCCCACTGATAGTATACCCACCATTGAGTCTCTGAGCGTGAGATGGCTCCTCCATGTGTCTATCAGTCTAGTGACTGTCTCAACCACCGCCCCCCACTGATAGTATACCCACCATTGAGTCTCTGAGCGTGAGATGGCTCCTCCATGTGTCTGTCAGTCTAGTGACTGTCTCAACCACCGCCCCCCACTGATAGTATACCCACCATTGAGTCTCTGAGCGTGAGACGGCTCCTCCATGTCTCTGTCAGTCTAGTGACTGTCTCAACCACCGCCCCCCACTGATAGTATACCCACCATTGAGTCTCTGAGCGTGAGATGGCTCCTCCATGTGTCTATCAGTCTAGTGACTGTCTCAACCACCGCCCCCCACTGATAGTATACCCACCATTGAGTCTCTGAGCGTGAGATGGCTCCTCCATGTGTCTATCAGTCTAGTGACTGTCTCAACCACCGCCCCCCACTGATAGTATACCCACCATTGAGTCTCTGAGCGTGAGATGGCTCCTCCTTGTGTCTGTCAGTCTAGTGACTGTCTCAACCACCGCCCCCCACTGATAGTATACCCACCATTGAGTCTCTGAGCGTGAGATGGCTCCTCCATGTGTCTGTCAGTCTAGTGACTGTCTCAACCACCGCCCCCCACTGATAGTATACCCACCATTGAGTCTCTGAGCGTGAGATGGCTCCTCCATGTGTCTGTCAGTCTAGTGACTGTCTCAACCACCGCCCCCCACTGATAGTATACCCACCATTGAGTCTCTGAGCGTGAGATGGCTCCTCCATGTCTCTGTCAGTCTAGTGACTGTCTCAACCACCGCCCCCCACTGATAGTATACCCACCATTGAGTCTCTGAGCGTGAGATGGCTCCTCCATGTGTCTATCAGTCTAGTGACTGTCTCAACCACCGCCCCCCACTGATAGTATACCCACCATTGAGTCTCTGAGCGTGAGATGGCTCCTCCATGTGTCTGTCTGTCTAGTGACTGTCTCAACCACCGCCCCCCACTGATAGTATACCCACCATTGAGTCTCTGAGCGTGAGATGGCTCCTCCATGTCTCTATCAGTCTAGTGACTGTCTCAACCACCGCCCCCCACTGATAGTATACCCACCATTGAGTCTCTGAGCGTGAGATGGCTCCTCCATGTGTCTGTCAGTCTAGTGACTGTCTCAACCACCGCCCCCCACTGATAGTATACCCACCATTGAGTCTCTGAGCGTGAGATGGCTCCTCCATGTGTCTGTCAGTCTAGTGACTGTCTCAACCACCGCCCCCCACTGATAGTATACCCACCATTGAGTCTCTGAGCGTGAGATGGCTCCTCCATGTGTCTGTCAGTCTAGTGACTGTCTCAACCACCGCCCCCCACTGATAGTATACCCACCATTGAGTCTCTGAGCGTGAGATGGCTCCTCCATGTGTCTGTCAGTCTAGTGACTGTCTCAACCACCGCCCCCCACTGATAGTATACCCACCATTGAGTCTCTGAGCGTGAGATGGCTCCTCCATGTGTCTGTCAGTCTAGTGACTGTCTCAACCACCGCCCCCCACTGATAGTATACCCACCATTGAGTCTCTGAGCGTGAGATGGCTCCTCCATGTGTCTGTCTGTCTAGTGACTGTCTCAACCACCGCCCCCCACTGATAGTATACCCACCATTGAGTCTCTGAGCGTGAGATGGCTCCTCCATGTGTCTGTCAGTCTAGTGACTGTCTCAACCACCGCCCCCCACTGATAGTATACCCACCATTGAGTCTCTGAGCGTGAGATGGCTCCTCCATGTGTCTGTCAGTCTAGTGACTGTCTCAACCACCGCCCCCCACTGATAGTATACCCACCATTGAGTCTCTGAGCGTGAGATGGCTCCTCCATGTCTCTGTCAGTCTAGTGACTGTCTCAACCACCGCCCCCCACTGATAGTATACCCACCATTGAGTCTCTGAGCGTGAGATGGCTCCTCCATGTGTCTGTCAGTCTAGTGACTGTCTCAACCACCGCCCCCCACTGATAGTATACCCACCATTGAGTCTCTGAGCGTGAGATGGCTCCTCCATGTGTCTGTCAGTCTAGTGACTGTCTCAACCACCGCCCCCCACTTATAGTATACCCACCATTGAGTCTCTGAGCGTGAGATGGCTCCTCCATGTGTCTGTCAGTCTAGTGACTGTCTCAACCACCGCCCC